>JBAMJV010004650.1:0-63856 GCA_037951105.1 Echinarachnius parma
ATTGAACCTTAAAGGAATCATGACAGTTTAGTAACCATGATTTTGAAGATGCTGCTACTGCTCATAGTTCCGCCGATTGTGTGACGAAGCATACTTACCTGGCACAGGGGTCGCATTGATCAAGGAGGATGCACCCCCAGGGCGAGGCTCGCCATTGCACTCCGGCTTGCTGAACCTTGCGATTCCCTCAAACGTAGGGAACTCGGGTGTATAATTTATGGTAGCGGGGATCTGCGTACGCGCTATCCCCTTCAATTTAAATGAAAAGAAAGACATATAATTATAATTTAGCTTTTTAAAAACTTGCTAATTACATAACTTCTTTAAACATTTGCCCGTAAGACGCTCACACTGTAGAAAATATAGTTGTCGAGATGTGTCCCCGACATAGCTCGGCACAACTCGGTAAACAATACTAAATTTCAGCATAAATTTTCATATTGACCACGTTGACTATTAATATTTGGCGTCGAATGCAAGAAATGGCTTCGCCACAAATTAAAATTTGTATATCCAAAACAACTTGTACAGTTTGAACTACTAGTAATAGTTTGGCAACAATTGATAACCGACACGGTAAGACGCGGGAGAAACTCTGACACGCACGCCGAGTATAGAGTCCCGAACTAGCTCGGAGAACAACTCAAAGTCGTTCGACATATCTCGGAGTATTTTGTACATGCCTCATCTTCTGCTATCGATTTGATGTGGATTTTCTTGACGATTTTATTGCTAGTTTTAAAGCAAGGCACCGAGATAGCCATGCAATAAGTGTGCCGTCACACTATAGCCACGCTCTGTCTGCGTTCTCGTACTTATAAAAAAAAAAAACATTTTTTCCAAAGCGTAGGGGAAACGCCGACAAATCGAGCGATTAATGACACAATGGTAGCTCGTTCCCGCTCTTGCCACGACCTGAACACGCTCTGCGTACGCTTTGGCCACGCTTTCCGAGCTATTCACTGTGCACGCTTGGTGTATTTTTAACAATAGCTCATAACAATAAGACGAGGTCATTTGCTCTACGCTCTGTCTGCGTTCTCGTACTTATTAAAAAAACCAACATTTTGTTCAAAGCGCAGGGGAAACACGATCTCCATGCACACGCTCTGTGCGATCCAATACCATGTACGAATGTAGTTGAACACACTCAGTGCGTTTCATGAGGTTGGGTGGAGGGAATGGGGAGGTTTATTATTGTTGACTATCATTGGTAGTAGTAGTAGTGGTAGTAGTGGTAGTAGTGGTAGTAGTGGTAGTAGTGGTAGTAGTGGTAGTGGTAGTGGTAGTGGTAGTGGTAGTGGTGGTGGCAGTGGTGGCAGTGGTGGCAGTGGTGGCAGTGGTGGTAGTAGTGGTAGTAGTGGTAGTAGTGGTAGTGGTGGTAGTAGTGGTAGATTTTGGACAAACAATCATATATTTGCGGGAAATATGTGTTCATAATGCATAGGGTGTGCGTATGTCCCCATTCATTGGAGCCTCATATAATTTGTATGCCGCCATGCCACGTTTTAGCCAGAAATTGAGTTTCCCCCAAATGTACATTATTTTTGCCCGGACATGCCATTTTAAATTGTGATATCATTTTACCTATAGTTGAAACGTGTCAAACTTCGCAATCTATAGCGTCCACTAGCAGAAGTGCTGGAATAGATCTGCAAGAATGTCTTTTGTTCAACTTGGGAATGAATGAGAAGATTATGACACTTGTGTGAAAAGATATCCTCCCATGCATGGACATACAATAGCCCCTGAACAAAGAGTAGAACGCCGAAGCCCCAAGTTTGTTTTTCAACATGTCCAAAGCGAACGCCGAGCTAGCTACGTCCTGCTCTTTTGTTCATCGAGCTATTCATGGAAGGATATCTATTGACGCATGTGAGATAATCTTCCCATTCATTGCCCACTGCGTTGCCAATTTGCTAATTTAACTTGGTCGCCGCGGGAGCGGCGCCAGAGCGGCCGAGAAAAGTGTACGATCTAAACAATAGCGAACAATGAACGCCGCTCTCCACACGACCTCAACACGCTCTCCCCACGTCCTCCCCACGCTTCCAATTTTATGAATGGGGATTAGGAGCGGCGCTAGGTCGGCGCGAGAGCGTAGCTAATGTGACGGGGGTATAATCTGGGCTCGCCTCGTCCTCGGCGTTACGCACTAATGACTACAATTCTCTACATCTATTCAACGTGACAATAGCGATGGGTGACGTCACGCGGAGAACATTGTGCTTCTATGAATATTCACACCCTCTCTAACTGCTTTTCAACCTTGCAACTAGAAATCTGTTTTGATATGCAAAATTCAGAATTATATACATGTAGTACGATTTTATTTCCCGTAGAACAATATGTACTTGATAATTTATCGATATTTACTACCATTTTCTTTATAAATTAGAATCTTTTGCCCAACTAGTTGCCATTGAACCTTAAAGGAATCATGACAGTTTAGTAACCATGATTTTGAAGATGCTGCTACTGCTCATAGTTCCGCCGATTGTGTGACGAAGCATACTTACCTGGCACAGGGGTCGCATTGATCAAGGAGGATGCACCCCCAGGGCGAGGCTCGCCATTGCACTCCGGCTTGCTGAACCTTGCGATTCCCTCAAACGTAGGGAACTCGGGTGTATAATTTATGGTAGCGGGGATCTGCGTACGCGCTATCCCCTTCAATTTAAATGAAAAGAAAGACATATAATTATAATTTAGCTTTTTAAAAACTTGCTAATTACATTACTTCTTTAAACATTTGCCCGTAAGACGCTCACACTGTAGAAAATATAGTTGTCGAGATGTGTCCCCGACATAGCTCGGCACAACTCGGTAAACAATACTAAATTTCAGCATACATTTTGATATTGACCACGTTGACTATTAATATTTGGCGTCGAATGCAAGAAATGGCTTCGCCACAAATTAAAATTTGTATATCCAAAACAACTTGTACAGTTTGAACTACTAGTAATAGTTTGGCAACAATTGATAACCGACACGGTAAGACGCGGGAGAAACTCTGACACGCACGCCGAGTATAGAGTCCCGAACTAGCTCGGAGAACAACTCAAAGTCGTTCGACATATCTCGGAGTATTTTGTACATGCCTCATCTTCTGCTATCGATTTGATGTGGATTTTCTTGACGATTTTCTTGCTAGTTTTAAAGCAAGGCACCGAGATACCCATGCAATAATCTGGGCTCGCCTCGTCCTCGGCGTTACGCACTAATGACTATTATATCCCTCATAAGATCGTTTTACCATTGTATTTGACAAATGATAGTTTTGGACAACACGCGCAATCCCCGCGCAAACATGTGACCGGGCTGTTAGCAAAAAATTAACACTAAAAGTTCGTTACGCGTTCGTCCCATAGATCATGTGTTTAAGCAAAATGCACACGCGATCAAATTTGTGCAGTACTCTATGGCGCACACGTTCTAGTCACGTGATTGACATTGCTGGTAAAAACTAACACCCTGGGAAGAAGAACGCCAAGACAGCCAATAAGCACATCAGTGGGAGCGCTAGCACGCATTCATCGCGTATGTGCGCAACTGCCACCGCGTTGGTGCGCACTCAGTTTTGCGTCTTTTTGATTGTGTGCGCAAAATAACAATGACTTTAAGCGTATTAGATGCGCCGTGGTTCTGGAGGCTCATACTGGCTTCTTTAATGTCGATTGATTTTTATATCAAAATTTACAAGCGATTTTATTAAATGTTCAGAGATTATCACTTATTTTGCTATAAGCTGAACACAATCACTGATATTGATGAGTGATATAAAACAACTAACGAATGTGCTTGATTGTGATAGGCAATCTATTACCTCGGTGGGCTCAAAATGACTATTACCCTCAGCTACGCTTCGGGTAATAATCATTTTGAGCCCACCTCGGTAATAGATTTGACTATCACAAGAAGCCCATTCGTTAGTTGTATACAATTCTCTACATCTATTCAACGTGACAATAGCGATGGGTGACGTCACGCGGAGAGCATTGTGCTTCTATGAATATTCACACCCTCTCTAACTGCTTTTCAACCTTGCAACTAGAAATCTGTTTTGATATGCAAAAATCAGAATTATATACATGTAGTACGATTTTATTTCCCGTAGAAACATATGTACTTGATAATTTATCGATATTTACTACCATTTTCTTTATAAATTAGAATCTTTTGCCCAACTAGTTGCCATTGAACCTTAAAGGAATCATGACAGTTTAGTAACCATGATTTTGAAGATGCTGCTACTGCTCATAGTTCCGCCGATTGTGTGACGAAGCATACTTACCTGGCACAGGGGTCGCATTGATCAAGGAGGATGCACCCCAAGGGCGAGGCTCGCCATTGCACTCCGGCTTGCTGAACCTTGCGATTCCCTCAAACGTAGGGAACTCGGGTGTATAATTTATGGTAGCGGGGATCTGCGTACGCGCTATCCCCTTCAATTTAAATGAAAAGAAAGACATATAATTATAATTTAGCTCTTTAAAAACTTGCTAATTACATAACTTCTTTAAACATTTGCCCGTAAGACGCTCACACTGTAGAAAATATAGTTGTCGAGATGTGTCCCCGACATAGCTCGGCACAACTCGGTAAACAATACTAAATTTCAGCATACATTTTGATATTGACCACGTTGACTATTAATATTTGGCGTCGAATGCAAGAAATGGCTTCGCCACAAATTAAAATTTGTATATCCAAAACAACTTGTACAGTTTGAACTACTAGTAATAGTTTGGCAACAATTGATAACCGACACGGTAAGACGCGGGAGAAACTCTGACACGCACGCCGAGTATAGAGTCCCGAACTAGCTCGGAGAACAACCCAAAGTCGTTCGACATATCTCGGAGTATTTTGTACATGCCTCATCTTCTGCTATCGATTTGATGTGGATTTTCTTGACGATTGTATTGCTAGTTTTAAAGCAAGGCACCGAGATAGCCATGCAATAATCTGGGCTCGCCTCGTCCTCGGCGTTACGCACTAATGACTACAATTCTCTACATCTATTCAACGTGACAATAGCGATGGGTGACGTCACGCGGAGAGCATTGTGCTTCTATGAATATTCACACCCTCTCTAACTGCTTTTCAACCTTGCAACTAGAAATCTGTTTTGATATGCAAAAATCAGAATTATATACATGTAGTACGATTTTATTTCCCGTAGAAACATATGTACTTGATAATTTATCGATATTTACTACCATTTTCTTTATAAATTAGAATCTTTTGCC
Source organism: Echinarachnius parma (assembly GCA_037951105.1). Lineage (NCBI taxonomy): Eukaryota > Metazoa > Echinodermata > Echinoidea > Clypeasteroida > Echinarachniidae > Echinarachnius > Echinarachnius parma. Next base: position 5,256 of record JBAMJV010004650.1, read on the forward strand.
CAACTAGTTGCCATTGAACCTTAAAGGAATCATGACAGTTTAGTAACCATGATTTTGAAGATGCTGCTACTGCTCATAGTTCCGCCGATTGTGTGACGAAGCATACTTACCTGGCACAGGGGTCGCATTGATCAAGGAGGATGCACCCCCAGGGCGAGGCTCGCCATTGCACTCCGGCTTGCTGAACCTTGCGATTCCCTCAAACGTAGGGAACTCGGGTGTATAATTTATGGTAGCGGGGATCTGCGTACGCGCTATCCCCTTCAATTTAAATGAAAAGAAAGACATATAATTATAATTTAGCTTTTTAAAAACTTGCTAATTACATAACTTCTTTAAACATTTGCCCGTAAGACGCTCACACTGTAGAAAATATAGTTGTCGAGATGTGTCCCCGACATAGCTCGGCACAACTCGGTAAACAATACTAAATTTCAGCATACATTTTGATATTGACCACGTTGACTATTAATATTTGGCGTCGAATGCAAGAAATGGCTTCGCCACAAATTAAAATTTGTATATCCAAAACAACTTGTACAGTTTGAACTACTAGTAATAGTTTGGCAACAATTGATAACCGACACGGTAAGACGCGGGAGAAACTCTGACACGCAAGCCGAGTATAGAGTCCCGAACTAGCTCGGAGAACAACCCAAAGTCGTTCGACATATCTCGGAGTATTTTGTACATGCCTCATCTTCTGCTATCGATTTGATGTGGATTTTCTTGACGATTTTATTGCTAGTTTTAAAGCAAGGCACCGAGATAGCCATGCAATAATCTGGGCTCGCCTCGTCCTCGGCGTTACGCACTAATGACTACAATTCTCTACATCTATTCAACGTGACAATAGCGATGGGTGACGTCACGCGGAGAGCATTGTGCTTCTATGAATATTCACACCCTCTCTAACTGCTTTTCAACCTTGCAACTAGAAATCTGTTTTGATATGCAAAAAACAGAATTATATACATGTAGTACGATTTTATTTCCCGTAGAAACATATGTACTTGATAATTTATCGATATTTACTACCATTTTCTTTATAAATTAGAATCTTTTGCCCAACTAGTTGCCATTGAACCTTAAAGGAATCATGACAGTTTAGTAACCATGATTTTGAAGATGCTGCTACTGCTCATAGTTCCGCCGATTGTGTGACGAAGCATACTTACCTGGCACAGGGGTCGCATTGATCAAGGAGGATGCACCCCCAGGGCGAGGCTCGCCATTGCACTCCGGCTTGCTGAACCTTGCGATTCCCTCAAACGTAGGGAACTCGGGTGTATAATTTATGGTAGCGGGGATCTGCGTACGCGCTATCCCCTTCAATTTAAATGAAAAGAAAGACATATAATTATAATTTAGCTTTTTAAAAACTTGCTAATTACATAACTTCTTTAAACATTTGCCCGTAAGACGCTCACACTGTAGAAAATATAGTTGTCGAGATGTGTCCCCGACATAGCTCGGCACAACTCGGTAAACAATACTAAATTTCAGCATACATTTTGATATTGACCACGTTGACTATTAATATTTGGCGTCGAATGCAAGAAATGGCTTCGCCACAAATTAAAATTTGTATATCCAAAACAACTTGTACAGTTTGAACTACTAGTAATAGTTTGGCAACAATTGATAACCGACACGGTAAGACGCGGGAGAAACTCTGACACGCAAGCCGAGTATAGAGTCCCGAACTAGCTCGGAGAACAACCCAAAGTCGTTCGACATATCTCGGAGTATTTTGTACATGCCTCATCTTCTGCTATCGATTTGATGTGGATTTTCTTGACGATTTTATTGCTAGTTTTAAAGCAAGGCACCGAGATAGCCATGCAATAATCTGGGCTCGCCTCGTCCTCGGCGTTACGCACTAATGACTACAATTCTCTACATCTATTCAACGTGACAATAGCGATGGGTGACGTCACGCGGAGAGCATTGTGCTTCTATGAATATTCACACCCTCTCTAACTGCTTTTCAACCTTGCAACTAGAAATCTGTTTTGATATGCAAAAATCAGAATTATATACATGTAGTACGATTTTATTTCCCGTAGAAACATATGTACTTGATAATTTATCGATATTTACTACCATTTTCTTTATAAATTAGAATCTTTTGCCCAACTAGTTGCCATTGAACCTTAAAGGAATCATGACAGTTTAGTAACCATGATTTTGAAGATGCTGCTACTGCTCATAGTTCCGCCGATTGTGTGACGAAGCATACTTACCTGGCACAGGGGTCGCATTGATCAAGGAGGATGCACCCCCAGGGCGAGGCTCGCCATTGCACTCCGGCTTGCTGAACCTTGCGATTCCCTCAAACGTAGGGAACTCGGGTGTATAATTTATGGTAGCGGGGATCTGCGTACGCGCTATCCCCTTCAATTTAAATGAAAAGAAAGACATATAATTATAATTTAGCTTTTTAAAAACTTGCTAATTACATTACTTCTTTAAACATTTGCCCGTAAGACGCTCACACTGTAGAAAATATAGTTGTCGAGATGTGTCCCCGACATAGCTCGGCACAACTCGGTAAACAATACTAAATTTCAGCATACATTTTGATATTGACCACGTTGACTATTAATATTTGGCGTCGAATGCAAGAAATGGCTTCGCCACAAATTAAAATTTGTATATCCAAAACAACTTGTACAGTTTGAACTACTAGTAATAGTTTGGCAACAATTGATAACCGACACGGTAAGACGCGGGAGAAACTCTGACACGCACGCCGAGTATAGAGTCCCGAACTAGCTCGGAGAACAACTCAAAGTCGTTCGACATATCTCGGAGTATTTTGTACATGCCTCATCTTCTGCTATCGATTTGATGTGGATTTTCTTGACGATTTTCTTGCTAGTTTTAAAGCAAGGCACCGAGATACCCATGCAATAATCTGGGCTCGCCTCGTCCTCGGCGTTACGCACTAATGACTATTATATCCCTCATAAGATCGTTTTACCATTGTATTTGACAAATGATAGTTTTGGACAACACGCGCAATCCCCGCGCAAACATGTGACCGGGCTGTTAGCAAAAAATTAACACTAAAAGTTCGTTACGCGTTCGTCCCATAGATCATGTGTTTAAGCAAAATGCACACGCGATCAAATTTGTGCAGTACTCTATGGCGCACACGTTCTAGTCACGTGATTGACATTGCTGGTAAAAACTAACACCCTGGGAAGAAGAACGCCAAGACAGCCAATAAGCACATCAGTGGGAGCGCTAGCACGCATTCATCGCGTATGTGCGCAACTGCCAGCGCGTTGGTGCGCACTCAGTTTTGCGTCTTTTTGATTGTGTGCGCAAAATAACAATGACTTTAAGCGTATTAGATGCGCCGTGGTTCTGGAGGCTCATACTGGCTTCTTTAATGTCGATTGATTTTTATATCAAAATTTACAAGCGATTTTATTAAATGTTCAGAGATTATCACTTATTTTGCTATAAGCTGAACACAATCACTGATATTGATGAGTGATATAAAACAACTAACGAATGTGCTTGATTGTGATAGGCAATCTATTACCTCGGTGGGCTCAAAATGACTATTACCCTCAGCTACGCTTCGGGTAATAATCATTTTGAGCCCACCTCGGTAATAGATTTGACTATCACAAGAAGCCCATTCGTTAGTTGTATACAATTCTCTACATCTATTCAACGTGACAATAGCGATGGGTGACGTCACGCGGAGAGCATTGTGCTTCTATGAATATTCACACCCTCTCTAACTGCTTTTCAACCTTGCAACTAGAAATCTGTTTTGATATGCAAAAATCAGAATTATATACATGTAGTACGATTTTATTTCCCGTAGAAACATATGTACTTGATAATTTATCGATATTTACTACCATTTTCTTTATAAATTAGAATCTTTTGCCCAACTAGTTGCCATTGAACCTTAAAGGAATCATGACAGTTTAGTAACCATGATTTTGAAGATGCTGCTACTGCTCATAGTTCCGCCGATTGTGTGACGAAGCATACTTACCTGGCACAGGGGTCGCATTGATCAAGGAGGATGCACCCCCAGGGCGAGGCTCGCCATTGCACTCCGGCTTGCTGAACCTTGCGATTCCCTCAAACGTAGGGAACTCGGGTGTATAATTTATGGTAGCGGGGATCTGCGTACGCGCTATCCCCTTCAATTTAAATGAAAAGAAAGACATATAATTATAATTTAGCTTTTTAAAAACTTGCTAATTACATAACTTCTTTAAACATTTGCCCGTAAGACGCTCACACTGTAGAAAATATAGTTGTCGAGATGTGTCCCCGACATAGCTCGGCACAACTCGGTAAACAATACTAAATTTCAGCATACATTTTGATATTGACCACGTTGACTATTAATATTTGGCGTCGAATGCAAGAAATGGCTTCGCCACAAATTAAAATTTGTATATCCAAAACAACTTGTACAGTTTGAACTACTAGTAATAGTTTGGCAACAATTGATAACCGACACGGTAAGACGCGGGAGAAACTCTGACACGCACGCCGAGTATAGAGTCCCGAACTAGCTCGGAGAACAACCCAAAGTCGTTCGACATATCTCGGAGTATTTTGTACATGCCTCATCTTCTGCTATCGATTTGATGTGGATTTTCTTGACGATTGTATTGCTAGTTTTAAAGCAAGGCACCGAGATAGCCATGCAATAATCTGGGCTCACCTCGTCCTCGGCGTTACGCACTAATGACTACAATTCTCTACATCTATTCAACGTGACAATAGCGATGGGTGACGTCACGCGGAGAGTATTGTGCTTCTATGAATATTCACACCCTCTCTAACTGCTTTTCAACCTTGCAACTAGAAATCTGTTTTGATATGCAAAAATCAGAATTATATACATGTAGTACGATTTTATTTCCGGTAGAAACATATGTACTTAATAATTTATCGATATTTACTACCATTTTCTTTATAAATTAGAATCTTTTGCCCAACTAGTTGCCATTGAACCTTAAAGGAATCATGACAGTTTAGTAACCATGATTTTGAAGATGCTGCTACTGCTCATAGTTCCGCCGATTGTGTGACGAAGCATACTTACCTGGCACAGGGGTCGCATTGATCAAGGAGGATGCACCCCCAGGGCGAGGCTCGCCATTGCACTCCGGCTTGCTGAACCTTGCGATTCCCTCAAACGTAGGGAACTCGGGTGTATAATTTATGGTAGCGGGGATCTGCGTACGCGCTATCCCCTTCAATTTAAATGAAAAGAAAGACATATAATTATAATTTAGCTTTTTAAAAACTTGCTAATTACATAACTTCTTTAAACATTTGCCCGTAAGACGCTCACACTGTAGAAAATATAGTTGTCGAGATGTGTCCCCGACATAGCTCGGCACAACTCGGTAAACAATACTAAATTTCAGCATAAATTTTCATATTGACCACGTTGACTATTAATATTTGGCGTCGAATGCAAAAAATGGCTTCGCCACAAATTAAAATTTGTATATCCAAAACAACTTGTACAGTTTGAACTACTAGTAATAGTTTGGCAACAATTGATAACCGACACGGTAAGACGCGGGAGAAACTCTGACAGTATAGAGTCCCGAACTAGCTCGGAGAACAACTCAAAGTCGTTCGACATATCTCGGAGTATTTTGTACATGCCTCATCTTCTGTTATAAAATGGGGGCGAACAAATGTGAAAATCAGACTTTTTCCCAGTAATGGCTAAATTGGCTAAATTTACCGACCCATGGCTTCAAAAGTACTAACCCATGGCTTCAAAAGTACTGACCCATGGCTTCAAAAGTACTGACCCATGGCTTCAAAAGTACTGACCCATGGCTTCAAAAGTACCGACCCATGGCTGGGGAAAAAATTGATTTCACATTTTAATTTTTTTTTTTTTTTAATTATAAAATTTTGCTTATATTAATTTTAAAATAAAAAAAATAAAAAACATTTATAATTGTTTTATTTTGTTTTATTTTTTTTAGATGAAATAAAAAAATTTATATCAATTTTAACATTAAATTTTTGTTTTTGAATGATAATTTTTTTTTTTTTATCCACGAAATACCCCTCCCTGTGCAGCATTTGTTTTTTATAAAATAAGCGCAAAAAAAATTAAATCAAACTAAAGTGAGCCATGCATCAGTAAAAAACTTTTACATGCTAATTGACCAATCAGAATGCAGGGATTCTTCTACCCATTTTATAACAGAAGATGAGGCATGTACAAAATACTCCGAGATAAACAAATGCTGCACAGGCATATTTCGTGGATCGGTAAGAATTGTATGCACTCTTTTAACTTTGGAAATGGTCTAAAACCCACTCGCTGCGCTCGTGGGTTTAAACCATACCAAAGTTAAACTCGTGCATCCTATTCGTACCGATCCACTCATGCCTGTGCATCATTTGTATACTATCGATTTGATGTGGATTTTCTTGACGATTTTATTGCTAGTTTTAAAGCAAGGCACCGAGATAGCCATGCAATAATCTGGGCTCGCCTCGTCCTCGGCGTTACGCACTAATGACTACAATTCTCTACATCTATTCAACGTGACAATAGCGATGGGTGACGTCACGCGGAGATCAAGGAGGATGCACCCCCAGGGCGAGGCTCGCCATTGCACTCCGGCTTGCTGAACCTTGCGATTCCCTCAAACGTAGGGAACTCGGGTGTATAATTTATGGTAGCGGGGATCTGCGTACGCGCTATCCCCTTCAATTTAAATGAAAAGAAAGACATATAATTATAATTTAGCTTTTTAAAAACTTGCTAATTACATAACTTCTTTAAACATTTGCCCGTAAGACGCTCACACTGTAGAAAATATAGTTGTCGAGATGTGTCCCCGACATAGCTCGGCACAACTCGGTAAACAATACTAAATTTCAGCATAAATTTTCATATTGACCACGTTGACTATTAATATTTGGCGTCGAAAGCAAGAAATGGCTTCGCCACAAATTAAAATTTGTATATCCAAAACAACTTGTACAGTTTGAACTACTAGTAATAGTTTGGCAACAATTGATAACCGACACGGTAAGACGCGGGAGAAACTCTGACACGTACGCCGAGTATAGAGTCCCGAACTAGCTCGGAGAACAACTCAAAGTCGTTCGACATATCTCGGAGTATTTTGTACATGCCTCATCTTCTGCTATCGATTTGATGTGGATTTTCTTGACGATTTTATTGCTAGTTTTAAAGCAAGGCACCGAGATAGCCATGCAATAATCTGGGCTCGCCTCGTCCTCGGCGTTACGCACTAATGACTACAATTCTCTACATCTATTCAACGTGACAATAGCGATGGGTGACGTCACGCGGAGAGCATTGTGCTTCTATGAATATTCACACCCTCTCTAACTGCTTTTCAACCTTGCAACTAGAAATCTGTTTTGATATGCAAAAATCAGAATTATATACATGTAGTACGATTTTATTTCCGGTAGAAACATATGTACTTGATAATTTATCGATTTTTACTACCATTTTCTTTATAAATTAGAATCTTTTGCCCAACTAGTTGCCATTGAACCTTAAAGGAATCATGACAGTTTAGTAACCATGATTTTGAAGATGCTGCTACTGCTCATATTTCCTCCGATTGTGTGACGAAGCATACTTACCTGGCACAGGGGTCGCATTGATCAAGGAGGATGCACCCCCAGGGCGAGGCTCGCCATTGCACTCCGGCTTGCTGAACCTTGCGATTCCCTCAAACGTAGGGAACTCGGGTGTATAATTTATGGTAGCGGGGATCTGCGTACGCGCTATCCCCTTCAATTTAAATGAAAAGAAAGACATATAATTATAATTTAGCTTTTTAAAAACTTGCTAATTACATAATTTCTTTAAACATTTGCCCGTAAGACGCTCACACTGTAGAAAATATAAACTGGGCTCCAAAAGAAACTTATCACTTTTCAGAGGGACGCTCACTAAAATCCATTGTATCAAATTGAATCATATTTAGACACAGATAACCTATTATTCTCCTTATGAAGCATATCTTAAAAATAAAAAATTTGCTTTTGCCAAAAAAGAGAAAAATGCGATGGAATCACTACAGGTCAGTTTTAAAAAATCACAGAAACTGCTCGCTGCGAACCTCCACGAAAGGCGGTCTATTCAGAACTTTCAATAGCTATTCATTCAACTCCAAAGCGGGTTATGTAACCACTAGACTGGCTATTACATTGATAATTTATTTAATTTATTTAATTAATAATTAATAATTCAAAGATTCAATGAGAGATTCAATGAGAGTTATTATGAACACAAAGTATGGGACAAAGAGCTGCTTGTCATATCAGTACTAATATAGGCTTTCCCGCTCAATTTTGCGATTGTGTCATTCGAATTGATAATAGGAGCAAACGAATTCGCGCGATTTGCGATCGCCGTGTCAAAGCAGCATACGAATTCGTAAATAGTCGTTCAAAATCACGTCGGAGCAAGTGAATTTTCACAATGCGCATACCTTTTCATCAATGGTCATTCATATTGGCACGTAATTTACGCTGGCGCCTATTCGGTCATTCGAATTCGTGAAAGGGCTTGACGCGTTAATGTGTATGCACCAAGTTGAATTCTAGAATTCGATTGCCCATCTATTCACGTAAGCTTATGCGTATGAATGAAATCGCTTGCACTTTTCGGAATTTGAAAGACCGATACCAACGATTATGCGGCAATGCGTGAATTTGAATGACCCTTAATGAATTCGATTGAAAAAAAGTGTCAAAGTGAGCGGGAAAACCTATAGTATAACTGGTCACCAGTAATAATGTCCTGGATGATCCAGGAGGCAATTTTGCTGATGACCGACTATTATAATATAGGATTTATCGGTCAATTTTGTAAGTTGGCCACACAAATGTATTTTGTGTGCATTCAATTTTGCCGATTTTGTCACCGCAGCTGTATTTTGCAGTTCAAATTCGTTTTTTAGCATTCGAATTCATATAACAAACATTCGAAAACATTTTGTTTGCATTTGATTTAAAACGTGATTCTATTTCGTAAAATTGTCATTCAATTTAAAGCGAGAAAATTAGTGATTACGTAATACCGCCTTCGTGAAATCCGTTGGTGAAATTGAATGCAAATAGCGTGTTTTTTTAAATTGAATGCTAAAAGTGGTAAATCACTTGACCGAAGAGCTAAATCGTATGAACAAAATGCAATTTTGAACCACAATTGCAAGCCTTCAGCTCAATTTCGCGAAATTGAATGACACGCTTATCAAAACGAATGAGAAGCTTACGAAATTGGCCGAGAAAACCTATACTATGACTTAAATTTCAAACGACCCGTTGTCGTGGTGCCAAAGCAGAACTAGAGGGATTGACTGGATAATGAAAGGAAACAATTCGAATATGTCCGGTGGCAAATGGCAACCATATATGGGTTCACATGTGTAAAACGGTTTAATTGGTTACTGGTAGTCTATGTCTTTTAACCCCATACTAAAGTTGTGCCACTGAAGAGAATTCGGGCCATTGGCATTAATCATGAATGCAACTATTATGTAGTTATTATTTTTTATATCTGAATATGTTTGTATAGATTTTGGAGGCGATGCGGACGAAGTGACGCTGTTCGGCCAGAGTGCCGGGGCTACGAGCATCGGTCTCCATCTACTGTCGCCACTCAGCCACGACCTCTTCAAATACGCTATAATGCAGGTGACTCTCTCTTGCTTTGTATTATCGATTTTATTTTATTAAACAGAGTATAAGTGATATGACGCCCCACTGACGATTTGTGACCGGCTATAGCAAAACCCTGCATTATTTTGTCGGTAGAAATCAAAATGGAGATGTTCATACCATTAGAAAGGCCTAATCAAAAGCTTTCATTTGAAGCTTTGTTCTAACAATGTGGTCAATAATTAGCGAGGATATGATTGTTTCAATTTTTACAATCATAAGTCTTTTACACACATTATGTGAATTTTAATTGACCATTTCTTCAAAACATGAATTACCGACAAGTGTAGGGTTTTGCTATAGCCGTTCACATTTATTGATAACCATAATAGGAGGAGTTTCGTTCGGAAAAGATATCCCTGACCACACTTCGTATTAATTTATTCGCGTATTTTTGTCTGCTTTTGTGCTATTTTGTTTGCACGTCGAACGATCTCGTTGAAATTCGTCTCACTTCGGATTGTTTGGAGTGATATTGTTCCTTTACAGAGTGGCAGCACCCTGACACCATTCGCCTTCACAGATGACTCGGCGAGGGCGAGAGACGAAACTTTCCGAGTTGGAGAGAACCTCGGCTGTCCCACCACATCCAGCAGGGTTCTTATCGAGTTTCTGCTGACAAAGACTACTTCTCAACTTGCTCATACTGATTCAGTCTGCTTGTATTAGAGTGCTATTTCGTCTGTACTTCGTGTAATCTCGTTTAAATTCTCCTCTCTTCGGCCATGTCCGCTTACTTTTGCTTATATTTGTTCATTTACAGAGTGGCAGCACCCTCACACCATTCGCCTTTACAGATGACTCGACGAGGGCGAGAGACGAAGCTTTCCGAGTTGGAGAGAACCTCGGCTGTCCCACTTCAACCAGCAGGGTTCTTATCGAGTGTCTGCGAACAAAGACTACTTCACAGATAATGGCCAGTGCGCTATCGGTAATTACATGGAAGACTGTATTTTGTGTGTATTTGTAACACAACAAAGATATTCTTGAACATTATACATGTTTATACCATTTTGATAATTTCTTACATTAAACAAAATTATAAGGGTCTAATAAATGCAAATAAAAAAAAACCCAAGCGTAATAATTTGATATCACATTTGTCTTTTCATGTCGCTCTCCCTGCCAGTTTCTTTTCCTATCCGCACCGGTCATCGACGGCGCCTTCCTCCCTGACCACCCCGAGGCGATGGTCGCCAGCGGCCGCTTTAAGCGAACCAACATCATCATCGGGACCAACCAGGACGAAGGTACGGCGTGGGCTCTGTCGGCCTTCCCGTCTAGCGCCAACGCCGACACCGCACCGCGCATGAATCGCGCTACATACGACGTGTGGCATGGCCGCTACACGTATGGTTACATCAATGATCTGATATTGAACGCGATGAATCAGCAGTATTTTGATTGGACCAAGGTCGATGACGCCGAAATGGACTACATGAAGGCATTTGTTGACGAGGTCAGTTTCCGGATAATGACTGTAATAATATCAAATAGACCCAATCAACAATGGTGCTTGTCTGACATGTCTTTTAAAAGTCAGATTGCCATGGATATGATGGATAATTGTTTTGAACAATTTTAGGCAAACAAGGCAATTTGTTTTTAAATGTAATTTCTTACCCAAATTATATATTTTCTCCCCTAAATTATATATTATACGTCTTTTCTACAGATAACTGATCAGACGTTTGTAGCACCTGCCGACACGCTGAGCCGCGCGTTCCACACGCACGATGTGGGAGACGTATACATGTACCACATGACGCACGTCCCCTCCGTGTCCGCCTACCAAATTACACCGCGCGACATCGGGCCCGGGTGGCTGGGCGTCACGCACGGCGAGGACTTCCAGTTCGTCTTCGGCTGGTCGTTCATACCCGAGGTCGAAGGCGCCCGCTCGCGGTTGCAGTCGGACGAGATCGCGTTCGCTGTCGACGTCATGACGTACTGGACCAACTTTGCCAAAAGCGGGTGGGTGATCGCGTTCAGTGTGCCTTTTCCCTTATTCATGTCTTCCTGAAATTTAACTAAGCCCCCAGACGTCATTTGGACATGTTAGACCTGTATAAATCGATTTGTACGGCTCCAATACATTCCCGTTGCTTCGCTTGTAAATACACTGTATTTCTAAACAGCAGACCATGTTAGATTCACACTATCCACAGGGTCAGCACTCATCGCATAGGGGCTACACTGTGAGCAAAATGTGAGCACACTGGGAAACACCCTTCGTTTGATAAAAGAGTATATACGTTCACTATGACCCAAATTCTCATCAGTGGCTCAACTTTAGTCCAGCCTAAAAAAGACATAGACTACCAGTAACCAGTTAAGCCGCTTTGCACCTGTGGACCCATTGATTGTTGCTATTCGCCACGGGATATATTCTAGTTGTTTCCATTCATTATCCAGCCCATCCCTTGAGTTCTGCTGTATAGGCATCAAGACAATGGGCCGCTTGAAATTCAAGTCATAGTATTATATAGTCGGTCATCAGCCAAATTGCGTCCTGGATCATCAAGGACATTGTATTACTGGTGACCGGCTATACTATTACTGAAATGGCAAGCAGCCCTTTGTCCCAAGTCCTACATGTCCTAAGCAGAACTAGAGGGATTGACTGGATAATGAAAGGAAAACATTATAATATCTCTGGTGGCGAATGGCAACAATAAATGGGTCTGCATGTGCAAAATGGTTTAACTGGACAGTTACCGATAGTCTTTGTTTTTTAGGCCGGACTTAAGTTGAGCCACTGACGAGAATTCGGGCCAGTGTGTATACAGTATGTTCACAGTGTCATTGCGCTCTCAGTGTCAGCTTGCTTACAGTGTGTCAATTGAGCGCTAATGAAATATAGTTCATGTGATCCGGACCGTGGCACACTGTGTTCTCCATCGGATATCGGATCATCGGTTTTGTCGACATGGTCGATATGAATCGTCTGAATAGATTTGTCCTGATTGAACATTAATTTTTCAAATTTCCTTTAATTTGTATTCCCCTTTTTAGATGTTATAATCTGTGTTTATTTTTATAATTTATTTACCGTGTGACTTTGTTTTTCAAATAACAATGTATTCAGATTTCTCAAAGCAAATTAACAATTCTTGATGGGATGGAAAATCGGCAGTTTGAAACAGGCTGCAATAACAAACAGGTACATAACAGATATGCAAGTGATATGAACTATTTCGAATCAATTGTACATCTCTCAATTAAACCAGAAATAAAACAAAGTTGTCCCGTTTTGAATAAATCATTCTTTCTCTTGCAGGAATCCGAATACTCCCGAGACAGCTCTGTGGCCGACATTCACCGTGCCGGATCTCGATTACATCCGACTAGAACCGGCCTTCCGATCCGCCAAAGCACTGAGGGCGGACACTTGCAATTTCTGGAACTCATACCTACCGGATGTTGTCCGAGTGTCACGTGAGTATAATGTCATTCTGTCCGGTTGGTGTTTTACAAAGATTTGAAGTTGAAATTACATTCTAAGTTAAAGAGATAGTTGAGTTTTGGTATAGAGGGCGCTACACAAAATATTTTGTTTGTGAGATAATGAAAAACTGAGTGTCAAATTTGAAAGAGCATACAATTCTAATGACAGAATAAACTTTATTTGATCAATATTGGTTCAGAAATGGCTGAAATATCCATAAACATAACCATTTGTAATAATTGTGGGGACCCACAATTATTAGATACTTTTGAACCAGCCGTTACAAACATTTTTAAATGCTTCCTCTTTTAAAAGATTTACAAAATAGGTTTTTAAATAGTTGTTGATTATCTCTCTTTCTAACCACTATTTCAACAAAACATCACATGCACAATATTTTATTTTAAATGGTTGATACCAATGTTTTTTTTCAGAGCTCCCTCTTGACTTTTAACGGCTCTTTTTGAATGATAACAGGCTTTTTACTTAGTCATTTGTAATTTTGTTTATTCCTTTCGAGCATGGTGGAGTTATTATTATTCGTTTGTAATGTAATTGTGCAGGTTTTGGTTACTAAAATTCAGTTTGACCAAAACCGTACTCTCTTTACCAAAACTCAACTATCCCTTTAATATAATCAATACAATAAAGTAGCCAATTGTAGCTTCAAAATGTCAACGTCAAAAATGCAAATCTTCTAGACTTTCAAGAAATATGACACCGTGAACTTAAATCCCTTGATAATAGAACTACATATTGATGAAGTTTTAGCAAAGTATCATGCTGTTTCCAAAGAAAATTGAACCTCTGAAACTCTTCTCTCCGTTGTAGAATGATCCTATAAACATTATAAAGTATTATTATCATTATAACCATTGTTCAATTATCGTTCATTCACAGAAGAGATTGACCCCGTTGGAGAGGCGACGAAAACTTCACGTCGTTATCAGACCGGGAAGTCAGCTAGTCAACGACTACGTACATCTCGTGGTCATCGACCAGGGATATGGTGGTCGAGATACAGCTGGACAGCCGAAAATGTTAGGAGATCGCATCCGTCGCAGTACTGGTCCTTCAATTAAAATTTAACTTTGAAGAACCTATTTACAAGCGTTTTCGGACGACTAAGGACATCTCGTGGTCATCGACCTGGGAAATCGTGGCCACGATACATCAGCGCTGGACAGCCGAAAATGTTAAACGATCGCACTGGACTTTCAAATAAAATTTTACTCTGAATACATAAATTACAAGGGTCTATGGATGTCTATGGACATATCTTATGATAATAATAACACACGAGAGAAACGCTCTGTAAGAACTTACAGGACGCCAGCTTTCGGTAATTTGCAGTGCAATACATGTATATTATATACACCTCACTCCTTATTTGCAGCGAGGCGGTTTTAATTAACACACTCAGTTACTAACGTACTGTAAGAAGCTCATTCGTGCAAAACACGCACATAACGCACATTACGTGGATAATCTCCAGTCGTGTGAATACAGTTTTGACAATGTGTTGCATTTAATGTAACAGCGGGTAATTATCTGAAACAATTTGCATGACATTGCATGGTTTTCGTGTTCACAACAATCAAAAGTATATAGTGAATATGATCGCATGCAAATTATTTGACTTTCTTTTCTACAAAATGTCATATTATGGTATAAACCATTTTGTACGAGGAAATATATAAATTCCCTTCCACATACCCTTAAAGGGATCTAGTAACTTTGTTCAAAAAAGTAATGAATGGTTGATACAATGTGCACATTGTTGTGATCTGATATGTCCAATGAATAATGTATGGACATTTAATGTTAAATGGATGTTATATGGCCGAGTAATGAGCAAAAATGCAAAACGATATTCACTGACTCATTGCACTGACTTTGAACAGGGTTATGACTATCCAATGGATATTTAGAAATCCGAACACTTCAATCGGAAATGTATTTTTAATAAAAAGGAAATTCGAAAAATCAAAACCTGTCCCTTGCTTATATTGTTATTAAATACGAATACAACAAGATTAGTTATGAGAGAACCGCTAGAGTTCGAAGTAAGTTTTGAGGATTTGGATAATGCTACTAGATCCCTTTAAAACGAACGACTATCAATGCGGATGATTTCAATTGTTGTCAAATATGAGATGTATAAACGTATTATGACTCCTCGATTGCTTTTTTAATGTTGTTTTTGTTTTCGTACCCTTTTCTTTAGCTCTCCTCAGGTTAAGCAAACATATTCCACACACAATTGTAATATAACCATTATATGTCTTGACCATGTCGACCTTGTTGATATTGCATTTTGGATTATTTCAGGGCGCTGCCGAAAGCTTTTATATCAAGCCAATAATACAATAAAAACGCCTTAAATGCCATAGAAAAAAAACATAGAATGCAGTGTACTTGTTAGTAAATATTCGAAAGAAGGATTTCTTGAGTGAAAGGATTATGACATAAAACAATCCGGCGTAAATACTAGTACTGAAAACGGGGAAAACCTTTTCAGAGGCGCTACAGGCTATGAGCGCGCTCTCTCAATCCCCATAATAGTCGAAAATGGTTCATTTACCGTCAACATTTATATTCAAAAGGCGGCTATTAATGTCAAATCTGGGTTCTCAAGTCGTAAGTTCTCTTAATCGCCCGCACGTGGACGAAGTTGAAGCGAGCAATCAGAATCAGGAGGGGGGAAGCGCTCGCCTACGTACCGTAGATTTACGGTGGCCTCTAGGCGGCTTTACCAAATCAAAGCGATGGCGCCAGAAAGGAAATTACATAAGGATGACCGGGAAGAGAAAGTGGGTGAGAGACAGAGGGCAGAGAGTAAGGAAGGTTGTTTGAGTAAGTGAAAGAAATTGAAAAGAAGGAGGAAGAAAGAGATCTATCTTCCACAAACAAAAATATAAAAAACTGCTCCTTCAAAATTGAAAAGATGAACTTGCCCCAAGAAAAAAAACCCGATAGCAAATACAAACTCAAAAACACAAAGAAAACCATAAGAGAAACAATGGTGCTATCAACAGATCAAGTTAGGTAGAGTTAGGTCTATTCTTTAATGGGATGGATTTGTTATCTTGTACAGATAACAATCTCTCCTGCTTTTATCATTCGATCCTATATCATATCCGCGTTTCTTTGCTCAAGATTCAATACTTTGTCCAGAGAGTGATGTCGAGAGAAAATCGAAATACTATCGTTCTCTCATCTCATGGAAATGTTGGGAGATGACGAACTCCAAGGCGAATGAGAAGACGAAACACAAAGGGTGTTGTGGTCTTTTATTGATGTGTCGGCAGACCAAATGAGAAACCGCTCCTCAGTCAGTGGTGTAACCAGTGCCGAACCATACGAGGGGCAAACCTTAAATGGATCCAGTAACTTTGTTGACATGAGCAAAAAGCGTTGTTGTGATGTGTGAAAATTCCAGGGTAAATTAATGTCTGACCGAGTAATAAGCGAAAATGCAAAGTGGTATTTGTCAGCTCACTTCATTTAATTTATACACAGTTTTAAGTATCCAGTAGATAGTTAAATATTCAAACACTTAATCATAACTATCTTATTTTTTGTCTTCTTTTTTAAAAACCACATCAGGTCTTCTTTATTTCAAAATAATTTCACAAATCAGTATATGATCAGAAACAGAACAAGTATAACATATCATTCACAAATAACTAATAAATCTATTCCAATCATAAAGATCTACAAATAAGCGTTATTTTTAAGGATTCTTTTCAATTTGGTACCTTTTTTCTATAATTAAACGAAAAGTATGAATAAAATCATTTTCTTTAATTTTTCTTCCATTTTCATAAGTAATTATTAATCTATATATTGAAAGTAACGCATAATTTAATGACAAGTCAACCAAGTTTGTTTTCTTAAAATCATATCCTATAATAGTAATTTTTGGATTTATAACAAAACTATTATCGTACAAATATTGTTTTAAAACATTTTCTAGATATCTCCAAAACGGATTTATGTTTATACAGTAAAAGAACATGTGAATCAATGAACCAAGTTGAGAACAAAACGGACATTCATTACATTCCTTAATGTTCCATTTGTACAAATTATCTGGTGTGATCAAAATATTATACATGAAATTAAAATTAAATTGAATCAATGTATTATCTTGTAAATATCTTTATAACGAAGGAGAAATTCGGAAAACTGGAACCTGCTACGATTACAATAAGATATGTGAGAACCACTAGAGTTCTATATAGATAAGTTTTGGTCGATTTGGACAATGTTACTAGATCCCTTTAACGGAAAGAACACGGTGTGCCACTGTGTGAACACTGTGGCACACGATGTGTCGCAGTGTAAAATACATGGTGTGGATCACAGTGCGAACACACTGTCACTGCCTGAGCCGTGTTGATATCACAATATTGTTTCAACAGGCATCACATTGTGGGGACACGTATAACTGTGATACAACCTTCGATATAATGTGATAAAAAGTATACTTAGTCGATCACGGTGTGCTCAAAATGTGTTCACAGTGTGCTCTAAGTGTGCGTACAGTGTGCCCTAAGTGTGCGTACAGTGTGCCCTAAGTGTGCATACAGTGTGTCCTAAGTGTGTGTAAAGTGTGCTCAAAATGCGCTCACAGTGTGATGGGTGTCGGCTCTATGAAAATACTCGTATCTAACATGGGCTTCACAGTGCGTTCACACTCACACTGTCTCCTTTCCGATAGAGGGTTAAGGGGATGTTTGCAGGGGCAAAACGTACAAATGTCGTTATGTATTCAATTATAAATTATGCATGACGTGTATTTGTATAGAGGAGGGGGGGGGGGGGGGGCGAGCAGAAAGTTGACACGACATTAGCTCCGGGCGACAAATGCTCCGAGGGTTAATCGTCACGTAACTTATCGGTTTATTGTTTTAATGAAAGTTGGGGTAAGAGTTTAGTCTTGTCTTTAAATTAGGGTCATGGTTATGAAACGGTTTAGTTTTAGGATTAGTGTAAGTGTTTGGATTATGGTTCTGGTATACTTGGTTACGTTTCGAAGACTTTGGGTAAGTTACTGATAGTAATTGTCGCCAGATCACAATGCCACAGAATGGTAAACAAAAACAGACGGGGATGGGGTTACCCCCTTTGCTTTCCCTTAGGTACTCATGCACTCCACAACTTCCCCCCTTTTTTCATTCTTTCTTCCCGCGGTCGAAGATGTATCAGTCAGAAGAAATAGAGTTGTTTTAAATCCTCCCCAATACCCGAGCAAATCTCATGATGCAAGAGGGGAGGGCGACAAATAAAGGGTCAGCCGCACTAGCAACAAATATAATATCAAATAAATTATAATATTGGACGAAGAAATTGGAAATATTCATTTTGTCTTTCGCTGCCTTCAGATATTACAATGACAACGGGAATGACGAACTTATATTATTTTAGCTATGTATATTGCATGTTTACCGTCGCTTTGAACTGCATCTGTTTAAAGGGATCTAGTAACTTTGTTGACATGTGCAAAAAGTGATAAATGGTTGGTACAATGTATATTATTGTTATCTGATAGGTCCACAGGGTATTGTGTGAAAATGTCAAGTCAACTGGACGTTATATGGCCGAGTAATGAGCAAAAATGCAAAGTGATATTCACTAACTCATTGCACTCACTTTGTACATGGTTTTCGCGGTCCCATGGATAATTTAACATCTGAACATTTCAATCGTAAATATCTTTTTAAAAAAGGGAAATTTGAAAAACCGAAAACTGTCCCATGATTTTATTGTTAATACGACTACAACAAGGTGTGAGGGAACCTCTAGAATTCCAATTGGATTTTGAGGATTTAGACAATGTTACTAAGTCCCTTTAATATAATGACAATGTGATTGTGTGAATAACATTATAATTCATGATTTTAAATGTGTAATTTTATTCAGGGAAACGGACATTCTGTTTTCAATTGACTGTTTTATATTGTCAATAAACTGGATAAAACTGAACAAACATGAATACATAAATAAATAAATACATGAATACATAAATAAAACAAATACATGAATATATCGATAAATAAATAAAAGAATAGATACATAAATAAATTCATTTAAAAATACATGAATATATCGATAAATAAATAAAAGAATAGATACATAAACAAATACATTTAAACATATATGAATACATGATTATATTATAATAAGAACTAAATATATAATTACAAAACACAACAAAACAATAAACAGGATAAAATGGATGTGTGTGTGTGTGTGTGTCTGTGTGTGTGTGTGTGTGTGTGTGTGTGTGTGTGTGTGTGTGTGTGTGTGTGTGTGTTTGTGTGTGTGTGTGTGTGTGTGTGTGTGTGTGTGTTTGTGCATGTGTGTGTTTGTGCGTGTGTATGTGCGTGTGTATGTGTGTTTGTGTGTATTAGCGCGTAAGTTTGTCACGGGACCGGATGAAAATGACGGAAACAGTAACAGGAGGGAAAGTCACACGACACTACGAATCGGAAACAATCGCTCATTTCGCTTGGCGCTAAACCCGAACACTCAAACAAGAAAAACGTGTGGGCCATTTTCACCTCCATGCACAACTCGACGTATATCTTTTTGTTTCTCTCTCGATAACTCACTATACTATCATCTTTTGAATCTGTGCAGCTACGATTGATTCATTTTCATTGATCGATGAGCTGCCAACGACTACCCGTCTCCCCTTCTATTTCATTTTGTTTTCTTTTTCATTTTGTTTTCTTTCTTCTTAAATTCACTTTTTTTCTAGTTCGTCTTTATTTGTTTTTGCTGAGTTATTACCAATGGCCTTTCTCTAGCTATCATTCTTACTGCCCCTTTTTGTTGTTTCTCTTACAACTTTTTTGTTTCTCTATATGAAAGCTTTTTTCTTCTTTTTCTGTCAACTTTTTTCTTCGCCCTGACGATTTTTGTTATCTCTTTGTTGACAACTTTTTTGTCTTCTGACATGCAACATCATTTAGATGAGGACCAGGCAGGAACGTGCGACTGCTTGGGGTGGCAAACAGTTTGAAAGTTAACCCTTTGCCTAAGATGCATTGCCTGCATGGTGGACAACGAATTCAATCTATCGGAATGGCAATATTCAGTGGCACAGATACAGGGGGCACGGGTGGCATGTGCCCCCCCCCCCCCCCCAATACTTTGCCCCCCCCCCCCAAACAAAAAAACTTTGTGGAAAAAGTATTTTAAAAAGTTGTAAAAAGAGAGAATTTTTTTTTTAATCTGTGGAAAATAATGAAATACATGAGGTGTGCCGCCCCCCCCCCCCCCCCCTAGTCAGTCCGACCATGGTACGCCACTGGAAATGTGGAGGCGCGTGAAACTCGAGGAGGAAAGAGGCTAGTTGCAAAATGGCCGCTGTCACGCTAGAGAAATGGCTGTATATTCCGATGTTTTAATAGGGCAAACCATCGATATTTCGTTGTATCCTTTCAACAATCTCGTCACCATGTCCCAGACAAAATGACCACGACCCTATTACAGCTTAAAGGGATAGTTATAGTATTGTTGTGATCAGTGTCCATTGAGTAATGTGTGAACATTTCACGTTAAATGGGTGTTATATATATATGGCCGAGTAATGAGCGAAAATGCAAAGTGACATTTCGTAACTCATTGCACTGACATTGTACATAGTTATAACTTTCCTGTGGATAATTAGATTTCAGAACACTTCAATCGTAAATATCTTTTTAACAAAGGGAAATTCGAAGACAAAATTACCACGGCCCTCTCACGGCAACTCACGTGCAAATCTAGTGCTTATTCATGCTTTGTTTACCAGTAGACATGGTAGAAGTATGAAACCATATTTTCATATTTGTTTCCAATTCGTTATAGAGATATCTGCGAGTTAATTCGAAAGCAAACGTCAAAAAACAAACAAACCTATCTAATGAATCAACAAGTAGCACTTTGCATTTCCCTCATTTTACTTAGCGTCAATATTTCACACATCCCTCAATGGATAAATTATACCACACATTTGACCATCTCTTCTGAACTTCACCATGTGGAAACATAGGCCTATAGTTATTAGATGCCTTTAAAGGGGTAGTACAGTTTTGGTAAGGTTGAGCTTTAGTAACCAAAACCTGCACAATAACATTACAAACTAATAGTTATAACTCCACCATGCTCAAATGGTATAGACAATTACAAACGACTAAGTAAAAAGCATGTTATCATTCAAAAAGAGCCATTAAAACACAAGAGGGCGCCCTCTAAAAACAATTGGATTCAAACATTTTTCATACAACATTATGCATGTGATGTTTTGGGGAAATAATGATTAAATAGAGAGATCATCAACAACTATTTAAAACCTCTTTTTAAATTTTTTGAAAAAGTGGAAGCATTTTTTTTAATAAAAAAAAAAAATCATCGAATATATCTGGGCCCAAGATTTATTACGAGCGGATACCGTATATTTATTGATCTTTCAGCCGTTTCTGAACCGATTTTGATCAAATAAAGTTTATTCTGCCATTAAAATTGTTTGCTCTTTCGAATTTTACACTTAGTTTTTCATTATCTCACAAAAAAAATTTATTTCGTGCAGCGCCCTCTATACCAAAACTGAACTAACCCTTTAACATCATGAACTCGACGAAAGTGTCGAGTCCAGGGTCAATGGTGATATACGCATGATTGACAAATAACATGCTATCAACCACATGCATGTTTAAATTTAGAACATCTTATAATCAAAATATATTACATGAAAATTGATATACTCGTAAGTAAAGCGGAATATCAGGTTAAAATGAATTTAAAATAATATGTTTTTCATAGTTGTATTTGAGAAAATTACCAGCATCTATAAAAAGAAAAATCAACTATATGAGTTAAATTGGACATTTAAGTTTATAAAATTGTAATTATCAGATTATGTACAATCAATGATCGAAGGTCATATCCTAATATTGGTATTCTACTTATCATTGCTTATGTTGTAATATTTGTATTACTTTAACAAGCTCTTAATACAAATTTGGTTAAAGTGATTCCCAATTGTTACCTGTATTATCACTACTGCCATTTTACAAATTACTCGCACGAACAAAAAATCAGATAATTAGCTAAGTAGGCCAATTAACACTATTTGTGTGTGATTGCTTCTAATTTGAAGGAAAAATAATTATAGTGATATAATGATAGTCCCTTGTTTAAACAGTCATTATCTCCAATAAATATGTCACGTTGATCATAATCTAATCAAATAAGTGTGTTCGGATCATTAGATATTGTTATATATCCGTATTTTGTTCTTTAAAACACCAGATTAACAATTGAGTATAGTTGATTTGATTTGTATGATCATTTCTTACCTCATTATAGCATTTGAAAAAAAGTACATTGTCACCCAATTTTATAGAGTGATATGTCATTAATGGAACTCGGCTAATGTATCTAATCCTTTCGATGTAGATTAATCATCATGATCGTTATCACATTTACTCTGGTATAATGGGCCGTGTGCGCGGAACGCCATCATGGTCGTCATGGTTGTGAAATTACACTTGCCAGGGTGGAGGACTAGGGGTCACACAACAAACAAAAAAACATGTGCATCAATTTCGAGCTAATTTGAAGGCCTTTCTGTTTGTTAATAAATCGTAAGTTTTAATTATTTAATTTTTGCTCAAATACTCTTCTATTTCTCTCTCTTGTTCGTGTATATATTTATGCGCACTGAGACTTAATTGTTATATTTTGCTTTATAAACAAAGTATTATTATTATTATTATATCTTCACCACCCCGCTGCCCGACTATTTAATGATATTTACCCGAATATTAACATTTTTTTCAAAAATCTCATAGCTGCAGCAGCTGCAGCCCTCAACACTTCGTAAAACTATAAAACAATAAAAGCCATTCCCTATATACCATGTGATGTACATGCTTTATCGAAAAGGGCACACTGCGTTTCACAATGTGGACCACAGTTATGAAAACACCGTGTGGACTATTGTCGACAATCAATTAGTCACACTGTGAACACACTGTGATGCACCCTGCATGTGTTCATAGTGTTTTAAACAGCGTCTTCATCATTCAGTGCATTTTTTATCACAGTGTGATGACGATCGACACAATTCTATAGTATTGCTCAAATGGTAACCCTTTAAACTTGTGCCATGTTCGATTGATTGTGAGTTTGTCCGATGACCGGGGCAATACTACAGTATCATTGAAAAGCGCTTAGAAATGATTATCAACCATATTAGGCGCTATATTTAAATCGAAACATTATTATTATTATTATTATTTTACCAAATAATGAACATTACCAAATAGCATGCTTAAAATAGGTTCAGGTGATCTGATCCTAAAAGTATACAATTATAATATAAACAAGACAGTGTTTAATTGAATGGATTGTACATGTATATATAAAGCACTTCATTGTAGATAAAATGGGGATGGGGATAAGATGTTCATGTTAACTCGTCCCAATTAATTTGGTCAGTGGGCGGGGAGGGGGGGGGGGGGGGGGGGTCTTGGCACTCAGAGGGGTAACCTGGTCCATGCAATTATGTTCACATACAAAAAGTGAAAAGGCATACTTTTTTCATGCGGCCATAATAGAGATACATGTAGTCAAGAACATTTAATGAGAACCATTGTCAAGTTGTACCCCACCCTACCCTTATCATAAACCCGTACCACCACTCTCCACGCCTCTATCTCTTCATGCTCCAGACCTGTAGCCATAGTACATATATATATATACAAGACCGGCTGATTTTCTGAGGGCCGCTCGCACAGTCCTATAAATCAAGAAGAAATATTTGCGAAAATAAATAGACGCGCAACCACAAGCACCCGCAACGCCTTCATAAAGCTGCCAAGGTATATCCTCATCATTAGTCACCCGGGACCAGAAGTATAAATCGTCTTTAGCTTCGCCCCCCGTCGTTTTAATTTAAAGGATCCTTCGCTTCAAGTTTATATGCTCCGTCACCTCTCTAGCGAAAGTGTATAGCGACGTTAAAGGCTAGGTGTCGTGATGTTGTATGTGTTAACAATATTCCGTAAACCAGCAACATATTGCCTTACCCTCACCCTACCCCTACACCTATAACCCTAACCTTAAACCGTATACCCGTAACCATGGTAACCCTAACTAAAACGATAACGTGCCGATACTTATCCGGAGCAAATGTCGTGTTACCGTATCCTCAGATAGAATCGAATCCCATCATTACTTACAGCGTGAACACGTCGTAGAGAACTAAATAATTATAGTGTCCACACAGGACGTTGTGAATGCTTTAACAACGACCTAAGTTGAGAGTGTGTTCACATCACAGTGAGATTATCATGCATTAGAGGAGTATAAGCGGACATGGTAGTCACACAATTTGGAATTAAGTTTCTGTTCTTTTTTATACAGGCTTACTGGTCAATTCAAATAATTTTGACGAAGGTTGTAATCAGAAGAAAAAACAAAAACAAATTATAGGCAAAATGCCGTGGTCACTATATAATAACGGATCACTTTCCACTTTAATTTATAATGTCTGATATCCGGGTATAATTGTAAACTATGCAGGGGGTTCTATCTGCAGGCTAATCTTTCATATTCATGTGATGTTCACTTATATCTTCGGCTTCTTTCATTTTTACTATTGTAAGTGTTAATTATCAGATTTACTACCATCTTATTATCATACAAAAAACATGCAAATCAGTCTTAAACTAGCCCACACATTGATTGTAGTGGTTGATCATAGTGATCCATAATTTACTGGTATTATAGCAACGGTATATTTTTTGTAAATTAACGTTTGTCACTATTCTTGCCTCTCGAATACTGTAGAGCACTTTTAATACTCGAGCGAGTTTTGTAGTCACTTTAACAGGACCCAAAATCTGTAGCGCCGATAATATGATTTACAACTGCAAAATGATTTCGCCTTAGGTGTCCAACGTGCAAGGTTGCGAGGAATGAATTATGAACAAATTGGCTGGAACATGTTATCAGTCCAAGGCTACGATAGCTCATAACTATACATCAACGCAGAGGTTGGAGAGCCTCGCTTTGCCGAGGAGGTACTAATATTATGCCTTGCCTTCTTGGGTTTGCCATAGGTTCATGGGTTTGCTAAGTGTTCCGATTTCATATGATACATTTTTTCAGTAATATGACATTTGCTCCGTAATCAAATACTCCGGGATTGTTGTCACTTAATCGTTTTAGTGTTATGGTTATCCACGTTATATGGTTTGGGTTACAGTTTAAGTTTATGATATTACACTTTAAAGGGATCTACTAACTCTGTTAACATGTGCAAAAATTGATGAATGGTTAATACAATTTGAATTGTTTGTGATCTGAGAATTATGTCCACTACGTAATGTCTGAACATTTCACGTTAAATGGATGAAATATGGCTAAGTGATGAGCCAAAATGCAACGTAATATTCGCAGACTCATTGCACTGACTTTGTACACAGTTAAAACTTTCCAGTGGATAATTACAAATCCGAAAACTTCAATTGTAAATATCTTTTTAACGAAAGGGGAAAACTTGTTTGATGCTTCTATTGGTAATACGAATGAAACAAGGTACGGGAGAACCACTACTCTCTTAATTTCTAGGACTTATTTTTAAGTCCAAAGGATTTATTTGTTTAAGTCCAAGTGGACTCAGGAGAGTGACAAAACCATAGGACTTAAAATCAATCTATCCTAAGACTTAAAATTTTAAGTCCATGTAGGACTTAAATTTTAAGTCTATTGGATTTATAATTTAAATCTTTCACGACTACTTTTTAAATCTTCTTAGATTTATTTCTAAAATAAGTCCATCATGGATTTAACTATTAAAGTTTTGATTTTAAATCTTTCTTGGATTTATTTCAAAATAAATCCATGATGGATTTATTTCAAAATAAATCCATGATGGATTTAAAAGAAAACACTTAAAAGAAAACGAGTTGATACACTTTTTCTGTTGGTGTAAATTTGTTTATTTCATCTAAATTGAAATGTACATTTATTTCACAATAATATAAATCAAAACATATAAAGAATAAATATAAACCCTGGACCTGTACATACATACAATTGAACAAAAAGTTCCTGTGACAAATTATATATACTGCTACAAGCAAACATAAATCAAATGTAGCAACTGCACTTAGCGGAGTATACAGTGTGTATCAAAAAGAATGGTACAGTCAGAAAATATATATTTTTTAATATAAAAATTGTTCGTAAGTATAAGTATTTGATATTATATCAAAGCGAATAAATGCTCTTTATGTTGCTATTTTAATCATACTTATGGCTTTTGTTAATCAAGAGTTATGCCACGTTTTAAGCGATGAGGCAAAATCCCGTTTGTGCCACTTTTTGTATTTATCGTCGAAATTGTCATGAAGGTTTTAACAATGGAATAGTATTATTGCTGTAAATAGATAATTATGAGGAAAATACTGACCAAAATCCGCCAAAGCATCTTCCAGAATGATATATAATACTTAGTAACACATACACAAACACACACATACACACACGTACATACATACACTAATGAGCGTGTGTGGTGTATGAATGGTGTGTTTGTGCATATACTACTAAGTACACACATACACAAACATACACACATACACAAACATACATACACCCACACACACAAGCCAATGTGAGTGTGTGACATACGTACAAAACTTAAGTACATATTAAAAGATGCTTCAGTAATTTCTTCCATCTTTGTCCTCACAAAGTAATTGTTTTGTTGTTGAAACTTTCATGACAATTTCTTTGATGAATACGAAAAGTGGCACAAATGGGATATTGTCTTGCCGCACTAAACGTAGCATAACTCTTGATTTACAAAAGTAAATGATATGATTTAAAAAGCAAAAGAAGGAGCTATCATTCTGCTTTAATATGATACCAAATACACATACATTTTCAACAAAGATCATACCTAGATACATTTTTTTCCTGACTGTACCATGTTTTTTTGATACAGACTGTATAAAACACGACGTGCTTCCATCCTGATTGTAAAGTTCTATCAAACTTGACGAAAGAAATAAGCATTTTCATAAATATCAGAAATACAATTTGGTATGATTACTACACATTTGTATCAAACTTATAATTCATTTCTATACATACAACAATTAAGGTAACAATGACAAATTATCGTAAATAAAACAAATAAATAAAACTGAAAATTACAATATAAAATATACAACTTCATGGGATAAAGTTATCAAAATTAATAGGGTTAAATTACTCATTGCATTCCAGGTTTATATAGGCCTAGCCCAGAAAAAAGCAGCACGGTTGATTTTTAATTTCTGCATGTCAGAAATTCCTTATTAGCCTTATCTGTTAGCTAGTGTATTTTATGCTGAAGAAAATGAAACACACACAGATATTGGTTAAGCCTTGGTAACACATGCCCTTACGAATGCTGTACGAACAACTTTTATACCATATTGCAGCCATACAAAATCAATCGTACGTACAATGTTCGTAAAGGGATTTGTGACCATGGCTGTAAATAGTTTTGCTTACACATATCTGCTAACAATAAGAAGAAATAAGTAATGATTCTGTTGGAAATCCGTAATACTTGCATGTTTTGCATGGAACTACATGGTGTTTCTATTAACAAAAATTAGTAATCTTCAGTGAATAAGTAACCAAAGTACCAAACCAGACAAGTCTGACGATGGAATTAATACTGAATACTAAGAATTAGTAATAGTTGGTAGCTATGATACTTCTTCAGCCAAATTACATCACGTTTGCAAATTGTTGTACATGTATTTACAGCTGGGAAACCAGTATTCATTCAAAGGCAACTGAATCCGAACGGACACCTTTTCACAGCTAGGTAAGCACCAAGCACGCCGTCCAAACTCTGTGGTCGGCTTGTGACTTACACTCTAATTTTTTAACTCCTTTTGCTAAAGAAGCGTAGAAGCAAAACTGCTCAACCAAAATTGATGATCTTGGGTGTCATTTTCTGAAAAAGCATTTATTTTTAGATAGGAAATACTCTTGTGACATGAATATATCAAAACTCCTGTGTGCCGTTTTTGGAGGTCACCTTGCATAACTAAAAAAATGACATTTCATGAATACTGATTGTATACATTAAATTATGATTACTGCACATTTAAATCAAACTCATAATTCATTGTTCAAAACTGCGAATTGACTGTAAATTCTTACTGGAGTAACAAGAAAATTTTAGAAAATAATCAGCAGTATGGTACATAACTACATAATATGAGAGAAGATGTAAAAGAAAAAAATAATAATTAGGAAAAAAAAATCATTGTTAAATTGAAAGTAAAGGGGGCAGTATAATACCAGCAATGATATTGTCTTAATTATAAATTCCATAGTTGGTACTTGGTAACAGTTACTCAGGAGAATCTGTAAAGGTTTCATTGTAAAAGGCGTAGGCAGAGTGATATTAAAGACAAACATAAGAAAGAAAGAAAAATAGATACAACTGGCTTATACTGCATGGCAATATTAATATTGTATTACAATTATTATACTCATTATTATTACTCATGTATTGCAAACATCTTATTTTACATGCAAACCGAAGGCAAAAATGGGAACACATGTCTAACTAGTTTCCTTGTAAGCATTGTAATAATATTACTTCACATCATTATGTATAAGAATAAATCACAAACTTCACCGTGCCAATCATGCTATTGACATCACAATAGGTTACATTATACACAGTAAACATAAAAACAAAACAACGAAAATAACAAGAACCTTTTTCAAACCGAGTTCATGATACAATTGTTATTTTCTCTGAGTCTTCTTAAATCATGTCAAAGACCCATAGTCTTCCAAAGTTTAAGTTCTCTGACTGTGACAGTCCAAAATGTTATTAAGAAGACTCAACAGTCAATATCAGTTTTTCCTGACATAATAGTTATTTGCAGTGGTAATGTTCAAACTAAAATTATGGAATCATTGTTCTTCAAGATTTGTCACAGTTCGCTATCCATAATTGGACTAAAAACAAACACTGTTCTCCACTGCACATAAGCTCTGCAAAAACAAAGCAGATTACAGTTTCTCAAAGTTACTTCAAAATCGGCTTCTTTCGCTGTTTGAAGTTCCGCTCAACCAGTGTACTGAACGTCAGCACACTGACCAAAGAGTCCGTGTTCCGATAACACCGACGATGTCGAGTCGCTCCTCGTCGTCCACAACGATAACGCTTGAAACGTCCAACCTGACGATCTCCGTCCGGCCCATCGTTGACTCCACGATCTCCTCCGATGACCAGGCTCCACCTGTCGACTACGCTGTCATTCACCATCTCTCCGACAAAACTCTGGCAGACGTCGCTTGCAATTAACAGGCTCTCCTGCCTTTCGACGTCGCTGACGTCCATCCCAATGACGCTCGCCTTCATACCGCCAACGCTCACCTTCCCTTCGATGTCGCTGACCTCCATTTCGGCGAGGAAGACAGCGCAGATAGCGGCATGCACCTCCCTCCGTGAAGCCCCTCACCTTGCCACGGATGTTGCTGCTTACGATGCTCCCCACCTCGACTCCGATGACGACCACCTTGCCGAGGACATCGTTGACCGTCACACCAACTCTCCAGCTGCAGCAAGGGCACCCTCTGGAACCGCAGTCCCTCTGCTCCCGCAGACATCTCACGCACCTTCCCTCTGCATCCTATGAATAAAAATGTGTGAACGAAAAGTAATCTTTTCACGATACATATGGAGAAGGCCTGACTGACAGGTTCAATAAGTACAATAGAAGACGTTTACGATTCTGAATATTTGCTCATAATCTAATGATTATTTACAAGGGAATGCAAACAAAAAAAGAAGAAAAATATCTGTTGATTATTGTTAGAATCATGAGTTGCACCACCTAGTCTTATCCAACAAAATAAAACGGACCTTTTAATAGGGGGCCATATTAATTATGACGGCGATGGCCAACGGTCGGCGAGATGGACGATGAATGCACAATCTTCTCCGCTCGCGCTCCTGCTCCATGAAAGTGAGGCCACCAGCTCCTCCTCGAACTCATCGCCAACAGATCGATGACAACCAAGAGCCACCACACGCCGAACTTAGCCATGCTGGACACCATGACCAACATTTACATCGGTCTCTTAATATCGTTCATCCATGTTAGGAGACTTGGCCATACATGTAATACGACCCTTAGGGCGCATATAAACTAATGAGAGTTATGCCACCAAATCAAGACCATTTTTTTAATTTACACATTTCTGCTTTATTGTAACAAAATAAGAGTATTATCAGTGAATCTAAACACAACACAAAAGTTCCCCCTAATTCTAAAACAAGTCCTTGTAATTTCAAAACCTGGAATGTTTACAAACTGCTATCAGGCACACATGTTGCTGTAATATCAGCTACATTTCGTGAGAAATTGAACAATTTGAAGGAAAGTCATCTCTTTTATACGGTAAGTAGTTAAGACAAAGTGTGCACATGCATCATCCAAATCTGCTGAATATTCTAGACAATGTGAGTAAAATTTCAATAATTTCAGTGCTTTTTATCTTTTGATAAAAATTGTTAAATATTAGCCATTCGATGAGTAGTTATTGCAATTCTACAATTTTACAAACATGAACAGTGTTACTGTAATAGCGCTGCGGCCGGACTGCGCGGCGACTAACACAGGCCAGGGTACGCGTATGAACGGTGCATTGCATGCAGACTGCAGTCTGTCATGTAATCCCGGGGCGCTAATTGTTCGCAGTTAGGCCTACTTAGATGAAATTTACATATTTATCGTCGGCTGTTGACTCCCAGATTAATCTATCACATCCTATTGTATTCACACTACATTATGCTTACCTTTGAGTAGCTTTGTCACACTCCCATCGTCATCGATTTGTTCGAGAAATTCCTCCATCAAGCCGCGTCGACGTCGCTTCGTGAAATCCAAAATGGCAGTCAAAACGGGTTTCAACTCTTGCGAATTGCATGACATCATTTGTGGGTAGTCTGATTGGCTTAAAGTTTTAAGTCCCCATTAGATTTAGATTGCGAAGCCAAATTTCAATCGAAGGGTACAGGAGGCCCAATGAAATAAGTCTTTAGGACTTAAAATATTTTAAGTCGTAAGAAAGACTTAAAATTTAAGTCCTAGAAATTAAGAGAGTAGTAAAGATCATGTTATCATTCAAAAAGAGCCGTTAAAACGTAAGAGGGCGCTCTCTAAACACTCATCGGTTTCAACCATTTTGAATAAAATATTGTGCATGTGATGCTTTGTTGAAATAGTGATTAGATAGAGAAATAACCAACAACTATTTAAATACCTATTTTGTAACTTTTTGAAAAGAGGAAGCATTTTTTTGAATTTTTAACGGCTGGTTCAAAATTCTCTAATAAACCCGGGTCCCCGGGTTTATTACAAATTGTTATATTTATGGATATTTCAGCCGTTTCTGAACCGATTTTGATCAAACAAAGATGATTTTATTGTTTAAATATTATGCTCTTTCAAATTTTACACTCAGTTTTTCATTACCTCACAAACCAATTAAGTAGTCTAGCGCCCTCTCTACCAAAACTCAACTTTCCCTTTAACATTATAGGTACTAACTTGTATACAGTTGAAAATTCCGAACACTCCAGTCGTAAATATCTTTATAACGAAAGAAATTCGTAGTATGTTCCCAAGTGTTTCTATTGTGAGAAGTGCCAACATTCTAAGTGGGTTTTGTCGGTTTAGTTTTTGCATTGATCCTTTAAATATCCTTCGATGCCGCATAATCTTGTAATTCTGTATGAGTAAAGCCCTGGTCACAACCCACCGTGCGTGTTTTTAGTCCGTACGTTTTTTGGGGAGGCCACGGCCGCTACGTTTTTCTGAAAACGTGGGGAGGGAGTGGCAAGTGCGGGGAGGGAGTACCGTCAACGCACGGTGTAAGTGCGTGGCCCGCACGCCACGCCTGGCCGTGAGCGGTTGCGTGCATCGTACGTTGCGCACGTGGTAAGTGCGTTGTACGTGCTTACAACGTGCTTACAACGTGCTTACAACGTATGGTCTCCGTGCGGTTGCCACGTTATCGTACGGAGGCCGTACTTACACGTGCTGCTCACGTACGGTGTCCTTACTCACTAAGTGCGTGCAAGTGCGAACAACCTTTTCTGCTCATATTATACTGCAGAAATCAGTGCGCACAACGTGCGTTGTAAGTGCGAAGCACGTGCTTACTCGGTACGGTCCACGTGAGTTCTGCGTGCTCATTGGACAGTTGAACTGGGGAAGTGCCGAGTAAGCACGGACCACGCACTTATCACGTGCGCAGCACGCACGTGCGCTCATTGGCTGTAGAACGCAGCGAAAACGCAGCGAACGCAGCGAAAGTTCCTCGTGCACTAAAAGTGCTACGTCGTGTCTGCGTGCTCCCAAATCCGTACTGAGTCGGTACTCACCACGTACGGATACCCAAATTTTGCCCACGTTTTTGCAAGTAGACAGCACGCACGGGGCACGCACTTGCAAGTACGGCGGGTTGTGACCACCGCTTAAAGGACTGGTCACCGTTGGACACGACTCCCCACGACTAGACCCACGAATTATGCAGTACACATTGGTACAAATCTATGGCAAGCCGTTTTTGACATTTATTCCTATTTCTTGATATCAAGAATTCAATTCTTGATATCAAGAAATCGAATTCTTGATATCAAGAAATGCATTCTTGATATCAAGAAATGCATTCTTGATATCAAAAAATACTTTTCTGTATTGGTAATACTTGATATCAAGAAATAAACTGATATCAATAATTCAATTATTGATATCAACAAATAGGAATAAATGTTAAAACGGCTTGCCATAGATTTACTACCAATGCGTACTTCATTCGTGGGTCTATAGTCGTGGGGAGTCGTGTCCAATGTGACCACTCCTTTATAAGAGAGACCTCGGGCTGGCGGGACACCGGCCAGATGAGTTTAATAATTGCGTATGACAGAGCACGTGGGCATGTGCCCCAAAATTTACACTAAAACAATAAATAAACATAAAGGTAAAAAGTTATTTATACTCGAAATACGTTAGGTTTGCATGCCTCGCCCCATGCACCCCCCCCCCCCCCCTCCCAAGTCTTTGAGTAACTTTGTTCTTCATACTTTATATTATCCTGAAATGACAGGGTTTCCCCGAAAAGTGACCATCAGGCAGGGTTTAGTTTATACTAGATCGTATAGTACAGTTTTGGTAAGGCTGGACTTTAGTAACCAAACCTGGACAGTAACATTATAAACTAATAGTTATAACTCCACCATGCTCGAAAGATATACAAAATTACAAACGACTAAGTAAAAAGCCCGTTATCATTCAAAAAGAGCCATTAAAACACAAGAGGGCGCTTTCTTAAGAGGCATTGGTTTCAATAATTTGTTATACAAAATTATGAATGTGATGTTTTATTGAAATAATGATTAAATAGAGAGATCAACAACTATTTAAAAAACGCTTTTGAAAAATTTTGAAAAAGTGGAAGCATTTTTTTTATTTTTTGAAAAAATCATCTAATTATTTGGGCCCCAAATAATTATTGGATCAGATATATTTATTGATATTTCAGCCGTTTCTGGGTCGATTTTGACCAAATAAAGTTTATTCTGCCATTAAAATTGCATGTTCTCTCAAATTCGACACTCAGTTTTTCATTACCTAACAAAAAAATTGTGATGTGCAGCGCCCTCTCTAGCCCCTCTTTTGCAAGCCGAATTTCAAAAGTCTTATATGAAAGAAAATGTCATTTCATAGCATGCCTGAACAAATTAGGGCTTGAAATCTCTTTTTCGTGGAGTTATAGAGCTAAAAATAAACCATCGTCCAACGGTTAATTGTGCACTATACGTATATTCACCCAATGAGGAAGTTCGTACACGGATTCCACGGAGTACCACAACTCTATATGCGTGACCCCTACGTGACCCGCGCTAGCTACGTGACCCGCGCACATAATGACCGAATACTATACAAAATAACCAAACCTCGCTTAAACTGACTACATGTTCTTAATTTTTGAGATTTTTTTCCGTGACATACCTTTACAAATGTCGGCTTCACAATACCTTTACAAGAATAAGTACAATATTATTGTAATATTATCTTTTATTGACCGATATATAGTTTGATGGAGGGACGCATTCGTTTTTCATTCGTCGAATCCAAATTACAGTTCGATCTGATTTTTGTTTGTGTGTGTTACATTCATCCTCATCCATCAACTGGAAACTGTTCAGACGTTTTGTAAAAGAGGGACTGTCCTTTGAAAGGGATAGTTGAGTATTGGTCAAACTTAAAGGGTACCACCACCCAAAAATAATATTTTTATTATAGAAAGGTATACCATCTTCAGTATTCCATTCCTTCAACAAGTTCACAAAAATATGTTTTCAGAAAAAAATATATAATTGGAAAACGCATCACCATTCTCAACCATGCGTTCATGCGGTCTGAATTGCGTAGACTATATGCGTGCAGAGCCAGAGCGCACTGTGCAGAGCGAATGAATCATCCCTATTGACGTACGCGTGAAAGCATTGGCGCACTCGCAAATGGTTGGCCCGTATGGAACCAGGAAATAGCAGTGGTTCCGTAAGTGGTGGAAATGAATTGCTTTGTTTATGAATTACACAACCCTTTGCAAAATGTTGGGTATCTATTTGATATCACAAAACGCTACCAAAACATATAATAATGTGTTGTCCTTTGCCTGGTGGTCCCCTTCAACTTTAGTAACTAAAATCTGCATCATTACGGTACAAACTAAATAACTCCACCAAGCTCGAAAGGTATACACAATTACAAACGACTAAGTAAAAACCTGTTATCATTTTTTTTAAAGAGCCGTTATGACTCAAGAGGGCGCTCTCTAAAAACTCATTGGTTTTCGCCATTTTTTCATACAAAATAGTGCATTTGATGTTTTGTTAAAATAATGATTCAATAGAGATATCATTAACAACTATTTAAAAACCTATTTAGATTTTTTGTTTAAGTAGCCTAGTCTATACGCATTTCTTGTATTTTTCTAAAAAGTCAAAATGTCCCCCGGCCGGTAGACTTATAAATAAAATATCTTGAAATAAAATTGTTCAACTATGAGAGCATTTGAAAGTGAATGATTCTCATTGTACATGTTTTATTCAAGGAACTTTCAAATGGAATTAAAACCAACCAATTTAGTGTCAAGGGGCATAATTATGTTCGGGAAGTAGTGAAGTACCAATACTCAAGTGTTGAGTTTTGGTCAAACTGAATTTTAGTAACCGAAACCTGCACTATTTCATTACAAACTAATAGTTATAACTCCACCATGCTCGAAAGGTATACACAATTACAAACGACTAAGTAAAAAGCATGTTATCATTCAAAAAGAGCCGTTACAACTCAAGAGGGCGCTCTTTTAAACTCATTGGTTGAAACCATTTTACATGCAAAATTGTGCGTGTGATGTTTAGTTAAAATGATAATTAAATAGAGATATCATCAACAACTATTTAAAAACCTATTTAGATTTTTTGTTTAAGTAGCCTAGTCTATACGCATTTCTTGTATTTTTCTAAAAAGTCAAAATGTCCCCCGGCCGGTAGATTTATAAATAAAATATCTTGAAATAAAATTGTTCAACTATGAGAGCATTTGAAAGTGAATGATTCTCATTGTACATGTTTTATTCAAGGAACTTTCAAATGGAATTAAAACCAACCAATTTAGTGTCAAGGGGCATAATTATGTTCGGGAAGTAGTGAAGTACCAATACTCAAGTGTTGAGTTTTGGTCAAACTGAATTTTAGTAACAAACTAATAGTTATAACTCCACCATGCTCGAAAGGTATACACAATTACAAAGCATGTTATCGTTCAAAAAGAGCCGTTACAACTCAAGAGGGCGCTCTTTTAAACTCATTGGTTGAAACCATTTAACATACAAAATTGTGCGTGTGATGTTTAGTTAAAATGATAATTAAATAGAGATATCATCAACAACTATTTAAAAACCTTTTTTGAAACTTTTTGAAAGAAGTGTATAAGCGTTTTATGTATTTTCTTAAGAGTCAAGATATTGTCTGGCTAGACGATATTATATAAATCAAATATTTTGAAATCAAATTTTACAACTATGAAAGCATTTGAATGGGAATGATGCTCATTTCACATGTCTTATTCAATGAACTTTCAAATGGTATTAAAACGAACCAAAACCCTCACAATTTTGTTTCTTCTCGGGAAGTACCAATACTCAAGTATTGCTCTGCTACCCTCGGCTACTGTTTAGACCCTATAGGCCTATAATATATATAGGTTGAATCTTGAATATAATCCAAACTTCAAAACTTGGAGCTAGGAAATGAAATTATTTCTTTTGATGATTATTCATGTCATTGGAAATCAAAATATAAATGTGAAAACAGTGAAAGTTTATAACGATGTTTATGTCTGCTGCCTTCAAGACCGAACTATACGGATCGAAAATGCAAAGCCAATGCAGCTAGCGCATATCACTAGGAGCGAATAAACCTTGGGCCGAATTTGCTGATCTCCACGTGTGGCGAAGACTAGCCTGCGTTTGTGGAATTCTGTTTTACGTACTTAAAATGACGAATTTGGAGGAAAACAGTGATGAATTCGACGATGAAAACATGGATTCAGACGAAGAGGTATACATGACATTTTTTGATTGATTAAGTATCGATTTAAACAACTTTGAAGGGACTTAAGCACAAATATATTCCATTATGTTTTCATGTTATTGTAGCTCCTTCAGTCCCACGTATAATATTGTATGTCAGTTATTTGAAGTTCAATTTGAATGAAGACAAATCAGTAAAAATATTTTCATTTACTAATTTTGTGTGGTATTTATTGCATAGATCTATACTCTGAATTACTTATGGCCATTTTCAGTGTACCCAAAATGCAAAATGATCAATTTAATTGAAAATGTAATGTCAATACTAAATTTAACACGTCAATACTCAAATTCAAAATGATGTGAATGTGTGAAGCCGTTTTCCCTTTTCTGCACCCCTGCTAGATCGACAAATCTATCGCTTTCATGGCCTTTTTGACATTATTATTGTTATTTTCACTGTCGGCATTCAATGCCGACAGTGAAAATAACAATAATAATGTCAAAAAGGCCATGAAAGCGATAGATTTGTCGATCTACACCCCTGCAAGTCACACATCTACCACACATACACTCATCGCCATTCACTTACGTGTTCGAACGTGCTGTTGACATGCACCACATCTTACACAAAATCATGCTACTTCAGTAAGCAGCATCATCACCATTATCGATCACAATCAGGCGCTAATATATTTGTTTTATGCATTAACTCACCATTTCACTCCAGATGGAACTTTCAAAATGAAAATTCTTGTCCAAAATGTGTAAATTTACCTCATTTAGCGTTAACGTCGACGTGAATACCCGTTTCTAGCATGCTGACTGTGTTGTAATGGCGACTCGGTTTTTTCTGGTTCGTGTCCGAGTGCGCTCGCTACGCTGCAATTACGTACATGCGACACAATGCATTGCATAGCGATGTTTAGTTACGTGACGCTGCTACTGTGCACTCTCTTCGAGTGTCGACCATTCGAGATCGGATGTTGATCTTCCATCAAGACGTTGACTATTAACGCCGTAATTATGTGAACCAATGTCATCACGCTCTGCTACCAACATACATTCATGTGACTAAATGATTACGCCTTGTAAAAGACTAGTTGAACGAACTTTCATGTTTACATGTTATCACATGTTTACATGGTTATGCCATAGCCAGCCATAGCTGGCGCGTGTACAGTCGGCCTTTTCCTGCCAATTCCTGAAGGAAGACGGACGCACCAAAATTTTGCCGCTGAAAATGCAGATTTGGTGAGCATAGCAGAACGTATTTTGATTAAAATTTGTATAATAAAAAATGATCAAATGTTGCACTATGCAACTATATATAGCTGGAGCGCAAAAGAAGTGAGAAAGAGAAGGTATGTGAGAGAGAAAAATCGGAAAGGTAGCTTCGACCACGATAAGCACTAGTGTAAGGTAAATGGTTACTGTATGTATATACAGAACCATCTTACAGTGTAGATGTGACATCTACAAAGTATATATCCACTCAGGTGGACCATTTACGCGCAATATATGGTAATACACGGGAGATTACCATACTGCCTATTCATACACTGTACCGTTCATCAGTTGAAGTTGAACGTTGTGTTAGGATGCATCGGTAATGAAAACAGACGGGAAATAATCTGTTTTTTTCTATATTTTGCAATCTTCAAAACAACAAAGTCGGTAATTATTATCAAAGTATATGACTTAGGGATCACATAAACGAAAGCTTTTTTGCATTTACTGGTAAATTTAGGAAGAAATCGGCCGACAAAAATTGTTTATGACTCGCGATTATTTTTCGGGCGAGTCACAGGTACCCGAAATTTACCCATTTGTTGATTTCGCTATCGGCATGTCACGCCGCTGGGAAAATGTTCATTCGAGTGACAAAAATTAAGCGCATTTATGACAATAAATCATCTTCTAAAATACAGCAAAATTGTAAATGAATTATATTTTTAGCATTTCTGATATGATTTTAACGGAATTATGTTAACATGATGTTCAAATTTACTTTGATTACGACATTTCTGACGAGAATAGGACATTAATGATCTCAGTGACCGATCGTATCTTCAACACACTTCACTGAATATGATTGTCATCGCGCCACTATTTTGGGCTATTATCTACCAACAAGCGATTATCATTTAGTAGATCTAATAAATCGATGACTCCCAATACAATTTTATGTTCCATTCGTATTACGTAGTTCAGGCGAAGCAGCGAAAAACCGCGGTTTCGCAAACCAAAAACCGCAACACGTGTGTCTGGTTTTCGCTGCTTTGCCTGAACTATGTACTACGAATATATCATGAAATTGTATTGGGAGTCGTCGATTTATTAGATCTACTAAATGATAATCGCTTGTTGGTAGATAATAGCCCAAAATAGTGGCGCAATGACAATCATATTCAGTGAAGTGTGTTGAAGATATGATCGGTCACCAAGATCATTAATGTCCTATTCCCATCAGAAATGTTGTAATCAAGGTAAATTTGAACAGTTTGTTGCCATAATTCCGTTAAAATCATGTCAGAAATGCTAAAACTATAATTTATTTACGAATTTGCTGTATTTTAGAAGATGATTTATCGTCATAAATGCGCTCACTTTTTGTCACTTGAATGAACATATCGACTTTTGCGCCAGGGACTCGACATTTTTCGGCGGGACCCGGGTACCCGTGACTCGTCAACAGCCTTACCTGTGATTATAGATGAAGCATGACCGTGATGACATGGAAGAAAACAAGATTTTTCTAATTTGTTCAATGTCGGGTTGAAAATCTGCTTGCCCGATCGGGCCACCAAAATATGACTTTTATACATTTTTGCTGGCCCGAAGTGCAATTTCACTGGCCCAGGGCCAGCCAGTGCGAGTGTCGAGCCATATCATTACTAGTACTACATTATTAGTCTTATCGATGACACATTCGCCTTGGGAGGCTAAGCAATGGATTGAAATAATAAAGCCAAATGTTTGTCATCCGAAATGTCTTCTGTTTGAACTTTGTAGAGACAAATTCTGCAAACATTTCTTGCTGGAGTGGTGAGGCATTGGTGACCACATCAGCCTAATTATGCAGATTCAGGGACACAATTCAACCAGAGCGTAAACTGCTTGAAAATAGAGCCATTATTTAATCCAAAAGGGATGGATAGTTTGCACTACCAACTGTATTAAGCTATCAAATTTGTTATTCATTTTATCATCCCCATCTTTCTAATTCTGTATCATTCCCTCTTTTAGTTGCAAGCAGCCTTCGCCAGAGGAGACATCAAGCCAGGTCTGAATGTTGAGGCAAAGGCGAAGAAAGTATACAAGAATGATGAGGTGAGATACATGTAAAGAATGTTGGCAAAACTATACTTTAGTAGGCTAGCAGAATTTTGGTTGCTAACTTCAATTTTTGTACTGCCCAATAATTCTAACTTATAGCCACTAAATCTAACCATAGCCACTAAATCTGACCTATAGCCACTAAATCTGACCTATAGCCACTAAATCTGACCTATAGCCACCAAATTTAGGGTTAGGGTTAGAGTTAAGGTTAGGGTTGAAGTTAGCGACCAAAATTCTGCTAGCCTACTAAAGTATAGTTTTGCC
This sequence comes from Echinarachnius parma, assembly GCA_037951105.1. Lineage (NCBI taxonomy): Eukaryota > Metazoa > Echinodermata > Echinoidea > Clypeasteroida > Echinarachniidae > Echinarachnius > Echinarachnius parma. The sequence continues at coordinate 45,745 of JBAMJV010004650.1, forward strand.
AGAATGTTGTCACACTTAGTTAAATGAGTTGAGATAATAAGGCATTCTCTACCAACACGTGCCCATGACATGGCATGCATGACGAAAAGAAATGATGCTCTTTACAATTTGTATAGAACATCGGTTCTTTTAGTCATGCATGCCAAGTAAAGGGCACGCTTTGGTAGTCGTGGGCACGTGTTGGTAGAGAACGCCAGATAATGATATTGGAGATTTTAAAAGCCATTCAAGAGTCAAGACCCCAAAATACTCTGACTGGAGTCCATAATTTGAGAGGATGCTTGATATACCAAGATTAAAACTGAACAAGTGACTTCAGGAGCACTGCAATAGAAAATTCAAACTTCATCTTTGAGGTACACTCTAAACTCCAAAGCCCTTCGAAGATTATCTAAGAAGATGAAGAAGTTATCTACCACGTACAAGTGCAAGGGGCACAGGGCTTTGGCCCATCCTGTTAGCAGGATATTTTAGTTAAACATATAGATCTGGTAAAATGTTGAGTTTCTAACTAAATCTTACTTGCTAGCTTCCCTTTTTTCACTTACAAGTACAATGAAAGCAATAAAAAACAAATGTACAATTTACTCATCAATGTACTTGTCTACTCACCCGTAATATGCTAGAAACTAATCAAACAATCATAATTCCATGTAATGAGAAATTTGTTTGCAAATATTTGCTAGTTTACTAGGCCAAATTGGCCAACTACATCAATTTTTGCAGGAAGGACTAAGGAATTTAACTTGCAGACATCAGGTTCAAGGATCTTGCCTCGATTAAAAGTTGAAACTTATGACTCCCCAATATTATGCTGGTAACTATTCGATCAAACAATCATAATTCCATGAGAAATATCTTTGATAATATTTTTCTGATCAACTCGACCAACTACTTTGCATTTGCAGGAGGGGCTAAAGAATAAACTTGCAGACATCAAGAAGGATCTTCCCTGGATTGAGAGGCTGGACATCACATGTGGTCCCATCAAGACTGAAGAAGACTCTCAAGGGAAAGACGGAAAGAAGGAGGACGAAGAGGATGGGGTTCACAATGACTTCAAGCGTGAATTGATGATGTAAGTGAAACGTCACCTGTTGCACTTTGGTACACCACTTAAACAAATTCTTGAATTAATCAGAATTACCCTTATCCTCACCAAAGTGATGCAGACCTTGATTTCATGAGGCTCAGTCTGAATTTCAAATAAATATATACTTTTCATTTAATGTATACATTTTACTTTATGTTTATGATATATTGAGGGATTGTTAGTGTTTGTTTTTCTTATGAATGGTTTATAATTTCTGAAATTTCTGGCTGTAGTTCTAAAGGAATTGCCAAAGCTGCATTGTTGATAATTATAAAGATAATAATTTTGATTTACATACTGTAAACTTGACATCAAGGAGATATCGGGCTATAATTAACTAATTGCCTACTGGAACCTGTTAGGTCCTGTATCAACCCTATTGGGATTGTCAAATCTAGTACGGAACAGGTTAAGCTGCGGGTTTAGCATTTTAGTCATTCCTACATTTTCATTGTAATTTGAATTTATAATTGTCAACTTTGAACTGTTCTGTTACTACAGCTACAAACAGGCACAGGCTGCAGTCCTAGAGGCGTTGCCACAGTTACATGCCCTGGACATCAAAACAAAGAGACCGGAAGATTACTTTGCTGAGATGGCCAAGTCAGATGATCACATGAGAAGGGTATAAAGTCAATTCTTAAAATGCCAGAATTATTGCAGATTCTATATAATACCATTTGCACACTCTGCACTGAAAGAGTTAATAGTATACTACTAGCCTTTTATGCCATGTGATAACATTGAAAAATAACAATGTTGGATTCTTATAGGGAAAGTAATATTCTATTGATTTCAGTGAACCATGGTAGAATCAAGGTGAATGAAATTGTTAAAGGTATGACTGTATAATTCATTACATTTGAGCAGTGAATACCCCAAAATAGCTTCCTTGTTCTATCAAGATGAAAAAACTTTCTGACCACACCCTTTTACTCTTAGAACTGGACCCAAGTATGTTATGACTACCAAATTTATTTCATACCAGATTAATATGAAAAATAGATTCAAATTTCTGGTTCCATTTTGATGATTTTTTTTTCTTTCATTTGAACGATTATGTATTGTAGGGCTTGAAATATGCTGGCCCTGGTAAACCAAAAGTTAGCCTCGGGCCACCAACAATTCATTTTACCTGCCCAACAGAGCAACCTAATTTAAGCATACATTGCAATGATTTTTTCTTTGTTATGGGCAACAAAGTTAAAACTAGTTTTGAGTCAACAAATTTTCAATTTATTTTCTTTACTGGGTCACCGGTAAAAAGGACAATATCTAGCATTGCATTGTGTGCTTTTATTGTTAATAAGAGAGGAGTTGAGAAATAAATTTCAAGCATTGCATTCAAGGAAAGAATTAATTTTGTTTTAGGGGGTGACTTTTTCAATCTGATGGAATTCACAAAATATTTCACATTATACCCTATGGTCATTTTAGGGGCTACCTACAGATTTTAGAGAGCTATTTTGAAAATTAGGAGGCAAAGTCGCCCTCAGCCCCCGCTTATTTTCCTACCCTGATTGCATGTCCTGCTCTTTATTGCAGATACGAGCAAGTAGTTGAAAAGCAAGTTTCTAGCATTGCATCAATGTGTGTTTAATTGCCGATACGAGGGAAGCTGAAAAGTTAATTTCTAGAGTAGCATTGCAATTTGTGTTTTTACTTCAGAATAGAGAAAAGTTGAAAAGTTCATTCTAGCAAATGTTACATTTTTTTTTTTCAGATACAAGAGAAAATTAAAAAGTGAGTTTATTGTGTTTTTTTATACAAATACAAGAGAAAATGAAAAGTTAATTTATTGTGTTCTTTTTTTTTTACAGATACGAGAGAAGCTGATTTCCAAACAACTGTCTATGGAGAGATCTGAGAAGGCAAAGAAACTGAGAGAACTAAGAAAATTTGGCAAAAAGGTAAATACCATTTTATCAATTTATAACAGGGACCAAAATGATTTTAAGTTCGGTAAATCTTCTGATATGACATTAATATGAGTCTATGATCATTCAAGCTTTTAAGCTTGTCACTCATTATATTTTCAATACGTTGAGGACATTTTAAAAATATGCAATAATACTACATTTATTTTGAAAATAAAACCAAATGTTCACTATTTTGAAAGATTGTTTCTGGACCTGTTTATTGCAGTAGGTTGTGTTTATATGCCATGAGGCCTTGGTTTTTCTTACATTTTAATTCTTTTTATTTTCTTGAAGTTGTTATAGTGATGCTTCAAAGGACATGAACATATTAAGTTTACATATATCTGAGTCTTTGTGTATTCTGTGAAGAAGTCAATGTGTGTGCGTTATTGAAATTCAGTTTGTAACATGTTGTTCTAATCTTTTGTTATTTTTGTTTGTGTTTTCTCTAGGTCCAGCAAGAAGTCCTGATAAAGCGACAGAAGGAGAAGAGAGAGTTGGCAGAATCGGTCAAGAAATTCAAGAAAGGTGAGAAAACTAATTAATGCTTGTCTCCATACAATAAACAAGTTTTTAGTAGGTTCTTTTTGTTACTGATGTCAATGGCCTGAATTCTCATCAGTGGCTCAACTTGAGCCTGGCCTAAAAAGACAAAGACTACTGGTAACACTTTGCACCAGTAGACCAATTGTCTCATTACTATGGTCCCCTGAGATATTCTAATGGTTTCCTTTCATTACCAAGTCAATCCCTTGAGAGCTGCTTATAAGCATCAGGACAATGGGCCCTTTGAAATTCAGTCCTAGTATAATAGGTCACCAGCAATACAATGTCCAGGATGATCCAGGACACAATTTGGCTGATGACAGACTATACTATGACTTAATTTCAAATGGCCTATTGTCCTGATGGATGAGAAAATTGGGCCAATGTGTGTTATATTTGTGGCGCTTATTAGTGTAACAACTTTGGAGAATCATCATCGCCTCCATAATGAGCTGCAGAGATTAGACAGGGGCTCAGGGCGAACGCGTCCCCGAAATGCCAAGAAGTGCCCCCGAAAATCATAAAAGAGCCCCGTAAATTTGCATAGATATTTAAATTTAAATTTTAAATGTAAAAAATATATACAATTTGCCTAGAGGTCAATGCAAAACAATTTAAGAGTTTTATTTTCATGCAGGCAAGCTTGAAATGTAGCCCCCGTTCTCATTGGGGCTGTGGGCATCTCTTTATGTGAAATCATTCCTACTAGCGATTGGCTAGCCGGCCAGTGTTAAAGTGATCCATTAACTTTACTTTTTTTTCCCCAAAAAATAATGTTTGAGACTTCGATAGTATACCGATTGCATTGTAAGATTCTTGAGAATGATACGCAAGACTTTCATAGATAAAGTTTACCTTGTGAAAACGGGAGAAAATCAATGTCTGATTATATTCCAATCAATCAACTCATTTCATGCTTCTGCAATGACAAATGAAGTGTGAAAGCTCCAAGTGATTTTGGTTGATGTTGTAAAAAGTTAATAGATCACTTCAAGATTTGAACCCTGTTGAATGAGTAACAATTTTCGTTATCTTTCATTGTATTTTACCAGGAAAAACCAAAGACCTGAGCTTTTTAGAAGGCAAGCCAAAAGGACCAGGAGGGAAACCAGATGCAAGAGGGTAAGGAAACTCTTCAAACATTTTCTACAGATTATTTTTCTTAAATTTTAAGTAAGAATGTCAAATAGTTTTTAGTGTTTGCAGATGACATTGACAAAGGAAATGGAAACAATTTCTATAGCATTATTTCATTCACTGCGTCAACTTTGTAATAGTTATAACATTTGGATGATGCTAGACAAATGAAGTGGAATTCATCTACTGGGATCAATCGAGAATAAGAAAATAAATATTTATCCAGAAAAAAAGACTGGTGAGTTGAAATATGTTACAAATTTAAAGTTGATATACATCCATAGAAAGATGAGGAAATTATTAAATACCTTTTACTTTACGTCACAATGTTTTGTACTGTTTTAATTAGTGTAATATATTCTATCTATGTTTTTCTGTTTCGGGACCATGTTGACAAACAAATTTTACTGATCATGATATCATATCTTGTCAAAATAGGTTCTAATAAATAAATAAATAAATAAATAAATAACTTTGATCTATCTACCCAGACCTATGTTATGGTATAGATTTCAAGTTAAAATACATTTCATAAGAAGATGAGAATATCATTTTATTTTTGTACTTTTTTAAATTTGATCTATCCGCCTAGACCAAATGAAAAGAGGTAAGCCAAGAACACCAAGTTTAGATACGGCGGTAAGAGGAAAGAGGGCAAACCCAACAATTATAACAACAAACTGTATCTTTAATTCCATCGACTCGGATCAATCGAAAATAAGAAACTAGATTTGGTCCTTGGCCAGTAAAAAAACAAAACAGAGCAGGTTGAAATATGTTAGGATTTCAAGTTCGAATACATCCATATGAAGAAGAGAATATTATTTTAATTCTGTACTTTTCTAAATTTGATCTATCCACGCAGACCAAATGAAAAGAGAAAGTCCAAGAACACCAAGTTTGGATACGGTGGCAAGAGGAAAGGGGGCAAACTGAACTCCAAGACGAGCGCGAGAGAGGACGACGATCACTTCAGCATGAAGAGGAACAAATCGGATGTTGTCAAACATCAGGTAAGTGGTATTATTTTTTGTTTATCCTTAAAGACTGTCTAACACATTTGCATCCATCAAACCAGGTGTGAAAACAGATCTTGTAACTTGTGGGCCTGAAAGAAAGAAAGTTATTTGTCCCTTTTTGATCAGTTAAAGTGATCCCTGTAAGTGTAAAGTGTCAGATATTGCACAAAATGACATTTGAGACTTCAATCCTAGGCTATATCAATATCATTGTACAATACAATTGAAAGATTTGTGAAAGTTTGAAAGAAAACGACCACTGTTTACCTAGTGAAAAAAACAAATATTGAGTTCATATTTTATCACCGAATACTGATGGCCTGCCATAGATTTGTCGCAGTAATAATCGTCTCGTTTGACGATATCCGCACCCGTGTATACAGACGGTACAGAATTTGCGCGCGCTCGGCTCAACAGTCCGGTACATCGCGTGGTGCGCCGGCCGGACATGTTCAGCTACGGCAATTGTACTTTTTACCAAAAGCGTTGGGCAACGGTTTTGAGATGATGATTTTCATTGATAATTATCTTCATACTAAAGGGACATTTGAAAAAATCTAACCCTATTTTATTCTTCTCTTACCATAAGCTAAACAACATGGCAGAAAAGAAACGAAGAAGCTCCAAGTAATTTTCGTGGAGTTAGACACTTTACTTGGATCACTTTAAGAGAGACATCTGATTTTGTATTTATTTTTTCAAAATCGCCAAACTTCTAGTCTAGTCTTTTTTGTGTGTCGCTGTGTAATCAGCATTTTTTTTATTAGTATTGACTTATCAAGTGCTAAATTATCCAAAGGCAGAGTTATCTTAAGTCTTATTTTTTCATAAGTAAACCTGGAAAATATTACATTTGTTTATTGAAGAAGTAAGGGGCCTAGCTACTTGCAAATTTTGAGAAACATCTGCGTTGTTTGAAAATGTGTTATAATACTGCCTTTAAAGCACACTGCACACTACAAGATCCGATTCGGATCCGACGAACGATTTAGGATCTGAACTATACTACATGCTTTAAATTGGCATGCCTCGCTTTAGTTCAGATATATGCAGTTGTTCGTCAGAGCAAAAAAAAAGAGAATAGAAAAAGTGGGTACAACTTTGTCAAATGTAGAAAAGAAAATGTGGATTATCCTGTATGTAAGCTACTTCTGTATAATGAGCATGAAAGCTTATTTCATAATAGCAGGATTATCTATGTCAATATCTAAAATATGTTTAGGTCTTTAATAAACTTATTGAAAACGTTGAGTCCTCCAATTTGTTAAATTTCATGAAAGACTAGCAAGTTTTATGTTATGCTTGTGTTGGTTGTTTTTTTGTTTTGTTTTTGTAGTTCACCAAATTGTCTGGGCAATTGTTGAAGCCACATTTGTGTTAGCCCGATGTTTAATTGTCATTTTGTGCTTTCTGTTTTTGTTTATTTTCAGAAAAAGTTTGGTGGAAAGCCGAAGAGGCAAGGAGGGAAGGCTCAGCGACTCGGCAAAGGAAAGCGACAGAAGATGAAGTCCAGAAAGAAATGAAAATCATAAAACATTTCATATAAAAAAGGACAATTAAAACAGTTGAAGACAACTTTGTGATTTTGGTAGAACATGCATTCGGCACTGGCCCTAACCCAAGATATATGGGCACCATCAAGCTCACTGAAAATGGTTTGTGCCGATTGTCGAACGGAGCGTGCGTGAGAATGTTTCTACATACACAAAGGTCAACCTAACTAGTAGAGGACGACACTACTGTGGTATGGCATCTGCCCGAGTTATCTTGGACATCGTCTTTAATGTTCTAAACATCATGATTCCTTTCCGAGGGTGAAATTTGACACTCGGTTGGTAATACCAAATTTTGTCCATGGGTTAGGTGGATACCATGAATTACTTATAGTGACGTTATATGACCCATTTTAACCCAGGGTTATTAACCCATCGTTAAAGACTCTGGCTTTATCATTAGAGTTTTTCATCACAGAAAAGCTCAGTTGTACAGAGTGACTAAATTAATATGACATGTTTTTTTTTGTTTTGTTTTTGTTTTGTTTTTTTTGGGGGGGGGGGGGTGGGGTTATGAGCATTAGTGTATGTTGACATTGTTGCAAATTTATTTTCAGTAAATTTTCATTGATTTCATATCTCTTGGAATGATGATATATATGATGTTTTATGCTAAATTCCAAACAAATATGCTTTTATGAAAATGTTAGAGAATGCCCATATTATTATGGTGACAAATGCGAGGTCCTCTTTATTTTTAGATATTCTGATATAGCAGTTATTAACCCTTTGTTATGGTTTGTAAAGTGTTATGAACGTCTACTGTTTCCAGGATGAACATTCATATATTTACGGTGGAACCTCGTCATAAAGCAGCGAAAAAAATACACGGGGGCTGCGGGCAAATTCGCCCCCGAAATGCCCAAAAGAGCCCCCGAAAACAAAAAAGTAGCCCCCGAAAACAAAACAAAAACAATTTTTTTTGGGGGGGGGATTTTCTGTTTGGATCGTGATAAAATGCTTATAAGATGATCACTTACAGCATTAGAGCTTAATAGTAGCCCCTGAAATTCGAAAAAGAGCCCAGAAATTTGTAGCCCCCGAGATGATAAAAGTAGCCCCCGAAAGTTGGAAAAGTAGCCCCCGAAAAGGAGCCCCCGAAATAAAAATATTAATTTTGTCGCTGTCATAAAGAGCTCTTATATAACTAAACCCTCTTATAAACAAGGTTATTATAGAAAAAATATTGAATTGACCCCAGGGAAAGGTGCATCATGGATGCTTCATGTACTCCCATATTGATGACGCACAGTACCGTCATGGAAGCAAAAGGTCAGTCACAACACTGACCCATGTGTGCATCATAGTCAGTCACTCTACCATGAGTGCATCACAAGGTTCGTCAATGGGACCGTCATGTAATTTGGCGAGGTTTCTTTCCGGTGCGCAAAATGACATGCGTCATGGGTCGGTCATTTTCATGAAATGGTGCGTCACAATTTTGACTCAAATATGCGTCGATGTTTCCTAATGGCGAGTCACTTTTTCTGACGGAGGGTGCGCCATGGTTCATAAAAAGGGTGACGCACATCGGTACAATGACGCACCTTTCCCGGGGGTCAAGAGGTGCGTCATACAAATGACACCTGCATTATAACAGGGCTCCACTGTGCCTCTTTAATTAACAATTATACAATGTGACCTCCAACAATGTTTCATTAATTTTTTTCCCTTCAATTATTTGTTTTCTTTTTCTAAAAAAATAAATCACATGATATTATAAAGATTACAACATTTTGTTTGTGTTTATTTTTAGAATACATGTTTAAGTTAAAGGGGATAGTTGTTTTGGTAAAGTTGGTCAAACTAAATTTTAGTAACCAAAACCTGCACAATTACATTACAAACTGAGTTATAACTCCACCATGCATGAAAGGAATGAAAAATTACAAATGACGAAGTAAAACGCCCGGTATCATTCAAAAAGAGCCAATAAAACCCAAGAGGATGCTCTTTAAAAGCTCATTGGTTTCAACCATTTAAATAAAAATATTGTGTATGTGATGTTTTGTTGAAATAGTGATTGGATAGGGAGATAATCAACTATTAAAAAACTTCTTTTGTACATTTTTGAAAAGAGGAAGCATTTAAAGGGGTAGTTTAGTTTTGGTAGAGAGGGCGCTGCACATCACAATTTTGTTGTGAGGTAATGAAAAACTGAGTGTCGAATTTGCGAGAACATGCAATTTTAATGGCAGAATAAACTTTATTTGGTCAAAATCGGCCCAGAAACGGCTGAAATATCAATAAATATATCTGACCCTATAATTATTTGGGGCCCAAATAATTAGCTGAATTTTTCAAAAAAATAAAAAAATGCTTGCACTTTTTCAAAAATTTTCAAAAGCGTTTTTAAAATAGTTGTTGATGATCTCTCTATTTAATCATTATTTCAATAAAACATCACATGCATAATTTTGTATGAAAAAGGGTTGAAACCAATGCCTTTTTAGAGAGCGCCCTCTTGAGTTTAAATGGCTCTTTTTTTAATGATAACGGGCTTTTTACTTAGTCGTTTGTAATTTTGTATACCTTTCGAGCATGGTGGAGTTAAAACTATAAGTTTTATAATGTTACTGTCCATGTTTGGTTACTAAAGTTGTGCCTTACCAAAACTAAACTACCCCTTTAACAACAACAAATTTAACGGCTGGTTCAAAATTATCAATAATTGTGGGCCCCACAATTAATTACAAATGGTTTTGTTTATGGATATTTCAGCCATTTCTGAACCGATTTTGATAAATAAAGTTTATTCTGTTTTTCATTATCTCACAAAAAAAATTATTTTGTGTAGCGCCTCTATACCAAAACTCAACTATCCCTTTAATGTTATGTTACTGTTATGATAAGTTCTGTCCAGTACTAAACAATCCAATTCTGATCTGACATCACTGTATCTGAACTAAGCAAGATGTGCATATTTGATGAGATACTGATTGCTAGTTGGATTGGATTGTACAGTATGCAGTGGGCTTTACATACACAAACATGCACACATTCACTAATGCAAGCCCAATGTCAATAATATAATAATTAATAAAAAACAATGTGGATAAAAATGAGACACAAATATACATTCGGATGGATTGGATAATACCATTTTAATACTTATACATATCAATACTATTTACAAGTTGCATATTTTACTTCTTATTCGGTTTCAACAAATACAGAGTAATTAATATGTAATGTTGAATGCCAGAAACAATACTTCAAGGTCTGGTTTTAAATATCTGCATATTTTCCCCTTTCAATCTTTGCCTACTATAAATGTATAAATACCTGTATAGTGATGCATTGTTTCACACTATGGTTGTGAATCGTGAATCATAACATTTAAGTTTATGATAAAACTTTTAAACTTAGAATGATACATCGTTCAATAAATGCACTGGAATGCTGTATAAATAAGTAATTCTGTATCGGTCATGTGCAGCTTATTATTGAGAGTGTAAAGTGAAGCACAATTGCAATAATTTATGATTGAATACTTGAATAACATGTTAACAAATATAGGTTACAAAGTGAATTATGAAAATCATCCTTGAGGAATGTAGTGTGCATATTATATGAAGACTTGTTTTGTATATTCAATGCCATAGTTAGAAAATTAATGATACAAATGCATACCCACTGTCATAGTAGGATTTACACATGAAAACTTGGTTCCAAATTCTCCTCATACAGAGGGTTAAATTAAACCCTTGTAGGCCTACTAAATGCAAGATAAGACACCACTGATGATTCAACATTGTTAGTCACTAGAGTAAATCTAGTCACTGGATTAAACAAATCAAGACATTCATTCTTATTCTCCATGGGTTAGCAACATTATTAGGAAGATCTCACACTGCAGCATTTCTATGTATGCATACTCGAGTCCGGCCCCACTAGATCATTTGCTTCCAAGTCTCGATCAGTAATGTTCTTGAATTTGTTCACAATTTGATATTTTATTTTGTTCATCTTGCAATGCAGTTTCAATTATCAGAATATATTTAGTTAGCATCGATCACATGATCCCCTCAATGCCACAAGTTACTTAGAAGGAATACTCCCCAGGGAGTGGAGATGATTTATAATAGAGTGTGTCTACCTCCTGGTAGCGTGCATGTAATGATTTTATCTTTCATGGGTAAAACAAATAAGCACAATACTAATATTCAACACATACATGTATATACTTTGTACATTTTTACACAATATTTAAAAAAAAACATATAAAATACAATATTATCTTCATCTGTGTTACATTAGAATCAAGATGATAATGCATAGGATTACACAGGAAAGAGTGGAATTTTACTGTAGTTATTGCTTCATCATGATACAGTATATAATCGTAAAATTTCCAATTTAACATACAGTGTACATGTACTTGTAAAAGTATTCTTCTCCGAATAAGTATCACTGCTGCAAGACCCCAAAAGCACGATGATGATACACTGCTTTAAAAGTTAATTGTGCTGCATATTTATCTGTGAAGTATACACTAGGGACCTGGTGGGCCCTATATTCATAAACAATGGGAATTGCAAAATCTAGTAGTAGTAATAGACTCCAGCTTCATAAAATGTGTGTTGGCCAGCACACGACTCTGTCTCTGCAAACATAACAAAATGCTTGCGTGAAGCATGCTACATTTAACTTAATGCTTTACTAAATGGATCACATTGCGAATAGAACACAAAGGCTGGATTAGCAAATGAACCCATGGTTGAAATCCATCATATGACGCCATTTTGTTTACCATGCATGGTTCGACCACTGTTTTATGGAAAGCCTGTACATGTATTAACATTTCTATTCTGTGACAGAATGAAGGCACAAACATATATATTGATTATACAGTTAATCTAATACTATCAAATACTGATAAAGACAAATTAGATTGTAATGCATTTTAGCATTTTAATGGCTGAATTCTTTCCTTATTGTGAAAATGAGAGATGAATGAATGCGTTCCATAAAACTGGGGGGCCTTTTTTAACCACGGTTTATATTTATAAGTTAAACCACCCTTGTGAATTCCAGCGAAAAATACACAAAGACTGAGTTCGTATTAAAAAACAATAACAAAGCAAAAGCATATCAGACTAACAAAGAATGGTATTATTGCCACAGTCCCCACATCATTGTAAGTTCTCCTGTTGTTCTTTTGTTTCCATGCTTCGTCCATATACTTTGTGATCTCCGTGTTCTGCCTGTGAAACTGTAACCTTCGTCTGATCGTCCTGAGGGAGCTGCAGAAATATGGAAGAAAGAAGCAGCAGCAAACAAAAAAAAGTGATGATTAGAATAAATAAGTGAGAGAATTGAACTTTCATTGATAAAAAGTGAAATTAAAGACAACCAGAAATATAATGAACATTATTAGACAGAATATTTGTGGCCCTTGAATTTTGGGGAAACATGGGATTGGTGAACAGACTTATAGAAAACCGAACTTATCAATGTTCTGAATAAGTCCATATTTTGAAGAATATAATTTGGCAATAAGATAAGCGTTATAATAATGTCCATAAATATCATAATATACAGCATATTTAGAAAGCCTCTTTGACACTAACTGTGAACATACATATTTGAAAGTTAATGATCATCCCATAAAAACTATTCTAGCCCCAATCTCTTCAGGTCATCTCTAAAATGATCTCCTTTCAATGATACAGTGGAAAGAGCTCTGGTATTACAAAATGTAGAACCCTCTAGATATAACAAGGCAATTTTGTACATCCCAATTCTGTATTCCTTTGTTTTGTTGTTGTTTATCCTGATATAACAAGATACCTGATATTGCAAGGTAATTTTCATGTCCATGCAAGGACCTTGAGATCTATATTTATAGAGATTCCACAGTATATATGCTTACTACCATGAACAATTACATTTAAATAAATATTTAGCACATTTATAACTCACCAAAGGTTTGTAATTCCATCATATTCTTTGCGCCTCTGTCTGAGGATGATCAAACTTCTTCACTGGTTCCTGGTACGCCCTCTTGATTATACTCAGGAAGTGATCTGCATGAAAAGTGGACATTTTTCAAAAATGAAATTGAATAATTATAGAACTACAGTAGGATACAGCTCAAAACTACTGCAAAAATTATGGTTAAATCAGTAACTTAGTTAAATCTGTTTTGCACATTATAAATAAAATCTTTTAAAAAATACAGAGTTTCTTGTAATTAACTAAAAACTTTACTCATTGACTTTGCATTAATTGTAATTTAAACATGAACAAGAAATTTTGCATTAAACAGTCGTCCAAAATTGTTTTGCACCTGTGGTTAATGCAAAGAAACACTTCAAAACACCTGAAATGCTCTTCTTTTTGTCTATGAAGTGATATCATGTTCCCTTCATGACTATATATAATTGTTTAGGATTAATTTATAAAAGTACAACCATTTTTCTACAGAAATTGTTTTCTTACCTACATCTTCTTCACCATCAGCTGAGTCATGCAATGAGTTGGGCTTCCCTGATAGGGTGTACACAGGAAAAGGAAAGAAAAACAAAATGGAAATAAATATAATGAACAAATCGCCTGCAGTACTGTCATCGCTTTGGCTTTGCCTTTGAAAGTTAAGACAACTGTAAGTGTAACTAAGACTATAACTTACAACTGTGTCAAGACTGGATGTGGAAGTTGTGGTAAGGTGTAGTTTTAACACAAAAGTTTGCAAAATATTTTCCCTTCATTCAACTTCTCCTTTTCCTTCCCAGCCTTGTCTTCATCCTTTTCACTGCTTTTTCTTTTTTTCATTTTCATTGCACATCCTCAGATTAAGATAAAACAATTTACAATGACATTTTGATTTTTGTAGCTTAAATCATAAATGTAGGAATCTTATTTTAAAAATATAGTCTGCATACATGGTCTATGCATAGACATAATTTTCCCTTCAACTAATCAACTTTATAGTTACTAACTCGCTACAGAGCGCTTGTGCTGGCAAAGCGCTGGCGCTCTGGACTGTAGAGTTACTTTAAATATAGATGCAGGATCTTCCAGCTAACTGAACCAGATTTGTTTAGTTGTTTACTTAGTAGTTGTTGATGTGGGATCTTCTACTTTCTAAATCTAGTTACAAGTTAGCTACTTTTCTAGGTTTCTACTCACCCGGCCCACCGTCCCCCATTAATTATTTATAATTTATATCACTTAAAGTTAAAGACTTATTAGAGTAAATTAGACAGTCTTAACTTTAAAGTTAAGTAAGACTTATCATTTATATCATTCAATTGTATTTGCAAAGATTTATACTTAGTACCGGTATAGGTCTTGTTATTCCTCTTTCTTAGGCTTTTTAGACTTTACTCTTTAGTCTTTGTTAGTTTAAGTACTTTTAGTTAAGTTTAACATGACCATCCATGATCCATGACCATGTAAATTCTCTTTCGATAAGGATACCTTTATTAATTTATTATTATCAAGGAGCTCAGAGTCAGAATATCTTTAAAAAGGGAGAACAAAAAACATCAGTGACTTACTCTTTTTGAAGGGGTTGATGCTGTAGTTTGTGTACAATCTCTGGGTCTCGTTTTCCTTCTTGATTGTCTCGCACAAAATGGCATTCTGATGAACAATGTTCACCGGATCTTTCTCCACTTTCTTGCTAGCTGCAGCCATTTTTCTATCGTCTTATTTCACACTTACACTCGGATTTGATTTTGAGATGTACAGAAAAATAAATCGATGTAGAAAGAGAAGTGCAAGTTAATTCTGACCAAATGTCACGGAAGGAAATGATGCACAAAAAACACCTGTCTACCGCTGCCAAGATGTAGATGTTATGATTCCATGCAGTCGATCAGCTTGCGAATATTGCCTCGCGTTGCGATCGATTGCATGTGTATCAAGTGTGCATTTGGTACTTCCGCGTACACACAAAAACAACACGCCGGACTGTAGAAATCGATAGACGCTGTGTTGTAAATAGCGGTTGCTAGGCAATCAGCTGATGAAAGTTCGATAACCGTACGCATACGGTAGTGCGTTGTTGTTTGTTGTTGTTGTTGTTAATTCTATGTTACGGATCGGACTGCACCACTGTAGGGACATTCCTCTTTTGCAAGCCAAATTTCAAAAGTTGCGAGGTTATTGTCTTATATGAAAAGAAAATGTCATTTAATAGCATGCCTGAAAAAATTAGGGCTTGAAATCTCTTTTTCGTGGAGTTATAGACCTAAAACTAATAAACCGTCGTCCAATTTTAATTGTGCATTATATTCACCCTGTGAGGAAGTTCGTTCATGGATTCCACGAAGTACCACAACGCTATGCGTCAAGGGCGTCGATTTCTTCTCATGGTTGGGGGGGGGGGGGATGATCAGGGGGTTGACCCAATGACGATGCGGAGCATTGTCCACGAGCCGCGAAGCGGCGAGGCGATTTTTTTGTGGCTATTTTGCTAAGGGGGGGGGGGGGTTGACCCAATGACGATGCGAACATCGTCCCACGAGCCGCGTAAGGCGAGCGATTTTTGGGGGGCTATTTTGCTAAGGGGGGGGGGGGGGGTTGACCAATGACGAACGGATACTGTGTGGTCTGGACACAATGAGGCGTTTTTCTATGCACATCACACTTTCACTTGGCAGCCCAAGGGGGGGGGGGGGGGGGGGGGGTTTAAACCCATGATGGCGTTTGTCTATGCACGTCACATTTTCACTTGGCCAGCCCAAGGGGGGGGGGGGGTTAAACCCCCTAACCCACCCACACCCCCCCCCCCCCCCCCCCCACGTAGTTCCGCGCCTGGGGGGTGGGCAGTGGGAGGGGGTGTCCCTTCTCCCACGGTACTAAGCTTTTGCATTTTGGGGCTTGAAATTGTGCAATCTGGAGCATACCTAAGGCATCAATTTCACGTTTTATAACTTGTTTCTGAGTTACCGTGTTATAGATAAACACAATTAATGAAATCAAGTTTGCAGAAAACCAAAGGGCGGATCGCACTTCTTTTGCTTATGGAGGAATGAGTAAGGACTTTCTAACATAAGACATACGATAGTAGCCTCTTCCACAATTACATGCGCCAGTATACTTTTTTTTGTTTTTGTTTACCCTCACCAAATATTGGGGGAGATGATAATACAGGCCATCCCCCCCACCTCAAATATTGGGGGGATATATCCCCCCATCCTCTCACCCCCCCCCCCCCCCCCGTGATCGACGCCCCTGCTATGCGTGAACCCTACGTCACCCGCGCTAGCTACGTCACCCGCGCACAAGTAAGAATAGCATGACCGCACACTAGGCAAAATAACCAAACCTCGCTTATTTAAACTGACTACATGTAATTACATATTATTCATTTTTGAGATATTTTTCCGTGACATACATTACAAATGTCGGTTTCACAATACCTTTACAAGAATAAGTACAATATAGTTGTAATATTATGCTAAATCAGTTTAAACTCTTTTCTGATGGAGGGACGCATTCGTTTTTCATTCGTAGAATCCAAATTATAGGGCTGTTCGATCTGATTTTTGTTTTTGTGTGTTTCATTCATCCCTATCCGTCAACTGGAAACTGTTCAGACGTTTTGTAAAAGAGGGACTTATTTTGGATCGGACAGGACCAAAAGACAGCAGCGCAAATTATTAAATACCCTAGTCACTATTATGGTTATCTTAGGACGCATTATATTACCCGACCTGTACATACTTATAGTTGACAGTAAAGAGGACCTATATTAGAGTAGATCGTCTTAATGGCCCCGATTATAATTGTTTAGGAAGCTAATTGCTTATCATAGCTATTAAAAATCTTGACAGATTATTTCTGTGTGCAAATGTCATATTTAGTAATTAGTACTAATTACATCACATAAATTGGATCACTAATAAAGTACGCAATTGCATATCACGAACCATCGCCATAAAAGAAGGAAAACAAAAGTTTACTAATAATCTAATTGTTGAGTGGAAAATGGAGGTGGGCTTATGACCGCGTGACAACTTCAAGACCGCCCGTAGATTATCTTTCTTTCAGGAGGGTCGTACAGCAGGCTTCCAGTTTTTCAGCAATCGCATTCCGAGATATTTTGCAACATTATATATATAAACATGTCATATCATGATTTCACATGCCTTTATTCTTTAGGTAATTGCAATAATTTTTGATTCTACGTTTTTATTCTACAAATATTACAAACGACTAAGTAAAATTTAAGTCTGTTATCGTTCAAAAAGAGCCGTTCAAAAGGGCGCTCTCTTTGCTAAAAACTCATCGGTTTCAACCATTTTTAATAAAAACAAATTGTACATGGGTGATCTTTGATAAAATAATGATTAAAGAGAGAAATCATCAACAACTATTCAAAAACATCTTTTGTAAATTGTTGAAAAGTGTAAGCTCGTCGAATATACCTATGGTCCCAGATTTATTCCGATTGGATATATTTATTGATATTTCAGCTGTTTCTGAATCGATTTTGATCAAATAAAAAAAAAGAGTATATTCCGTCATTAAAATTGTAAATGTTCTTTCAAATTTGACACTCATTTTTTCATTATCTCACCAAAAAAAAAATGTATTTTGTGCTGCGCCCTCTACTACCAAAACTCAACTGTCCATTTAAATTAGCGATGGTTTTGCTGTGACGTGGTGGCCGTGGTTACGAAGTTAGAACATATGTGTCTCAGCATGGGAGGCGGGGTGTGCCTCAGCAACTTCAAAACGGGGGTCTCATGGAGCGGCTATTTTTAAAACTCTATAGAGCGGCTATGTGTTCATCAGGTATATTGGGGGGGGGGGGGGGGGATATACCCCATCCCCCATCCCCCCATCCCCCCATCCCCCCCATCCCCCCACCCCCCACCCCCCCCCCCC
>JBAMJV010004651.1:0-76517 GCA_037951105.1 Echinarachnius parma
GTCCAGATTCAGGACGTGATTTGTGAACACTCGCCACCTACATGCACACTATTACGACTCGGAGCTAAACGGGCGCTATCGTTACGTCCGTAATTCCCCTTTCCTAGCTCCAAAATAATCTGCATGATCTAATATTACATAGGGCAGCTATCAGCTGAGTGAGCGATAACGGCAGCTATTGGCTGAGCTGAGCTAGCTATGTGCAGGCGGTTCGGGCAGCGAACTAGCAGACCCGGTGTGAGCGATCCAGGGTGCAATTTTGCAAAGATTATGAATTCAAATTTTTTGTTCTCCATATTTCATAAATTATACTTTTTTCGGGGACTAGCAAATACACAAACAAACAATGTATTCATAAATAAAATACAATATAAAATACACAGACGACTAATAAACAATATATATTGCTTAAAGTGAGGCCTGTAAAGTGTCAGATATTGCCCAAAATGACATTTGAGACTTCAATCCTGTACTAAAATCATTGTAAGATATGTCCTAATGATGTGTGAAAGTTTCATTGAAAAAGAACACTGCTTTCCTGGTTAAAAAAAGCGAAAATATGCGTCAGCTTTTACAACGGACGTTTATGAGGTTTATGACCGTTTGTTAACGCTTTTGAGATGAATGATAGATATCGTCATAATAAAGGGGCATTTGAAAAAATCTAACCCTATTTTATTCTTCTCTTACCATAAGCTAAACAACACGGTAGAAGAGAAACGAGGAAGCTCCAAGTAATTTTCGTGGAGTTAGGTTACAGGCCTCACTTTAATCAATCATTAAATGCTGTAACATAACGTCCAATATGTGGGAACCAGAAAGAAGCAAAGTTTGTACAATATTTGGTTTCCGGGTGTAATTGCGTCTTATCAAAATTAAAAAGAAAAAATATATACTATTAAATGTGTATGACAAGAACATTATAATATGAACAAAGACAAAAGAAAAGAAAAAGAAAAAGAAGAGTAGATGCAGTGGCAAATAATAAAACAAAAATTATAAATCACTATCATAGAAAAGAATATTACAACAAATCCAACCGAATACAAATATTACGGTGGAAACTTTATGTGGAGCGTTATTGTTAATTATTTGAACAAACTACGTCATACTTTTTTTAACCTGGAATAAAACAAAGTAAAAATAAAACAAAACATGTCCTTGATTATCAAAAATATGCCTAGTTTAAAGGGGTAGTTTAGTTTTGGTATAGAAAGGGTGCTGCACATCACAATTTTTTTGTGAGGTAATGAAAAACTGAGTGTGAAATTTGAGAAAACATGCAATTTTAATGGCAGAATAAACTTTATTTGGTCAAAATCGACCCAGAAACGGCTGAAATATCAATAAATATATCTGATCTTATAATTATTTAGGGCCCAAATAATTAGACGATTTTTTCAAAAAAAATGGAAAAAATGCTTGCACTTTATCACAAATTTTCAAAAGCGTTGTTGATGATCTCTTTATTTAATAATTATTTCAATAAAACATCACATGCATAATTTTGTATGAAAAATGGTTGAAGCCAATGCCTTTTTAGAAAGCGCCCTCTTGTGTTTTAATGGCTCTTTTTGAATGATAACAGGCTTTTTACTTAGTCGTTTGTAATTTTGTATACCTTTCGAGCATGGTCGAGTTATAACTATTAGTTTATAATGTTACTGTCCAGGTTTGGTTACTAAAGTTCAGCCTTGCCAAAACTGTACTGCCCCTTTAAATTGTCGGTAATTGTATAGAGCGACTTTCCATTATTCCATAATATCAACTTAACCCCATATCCCCACCAACCCACATCAGAGCCAGCAGCATAATATGTTCGGTCGTGCCTTGTTACAGTTTTTGGTCGATTTTCATCGAATCGGCTGACTTTTCCGAAATAAAATGGGGCTTTCTAGCTCAGTCGGTAAGAGTGCCGGTCTAGCAATCAGGATGTCTCGGGTTCAAATCCCGGGGAAGCACCATTTTTGCTAATTCATCATTTATATTATATTATATATTTCTGGCTAGTGTCCTTATGTTTGAAATAATTCATACCCAAAAAAAGCTGCATCACTTCGCTGATCCCTCGCACATATCCCTGCTTATATTTGGATGAACCCCCCCCCCCCCCCCCCCCCCCACCCACCCACCCCCGGGTACGCCTTTATTTATTTATTTATTTATTTATTTATTATATTCTTGCATGTCTCACAATAATCAATTTCGTACATAAAAATAAACTGTCATAACATCGAAATAGAAACACACAGAGGTCTGGCAATATAAGCTAGAAGCTTAACGTGTTGCCATACCTAAGATTTTACAAGTTTTACATATTCTTAAAGATACAGTAAACATAGATTAATACAAACAAGAAAAAGTAATAACAACAAATATAAAACATTATTTACAAGTACAGATAAAGATAAGAGTTAAGTCTCTACAGTACGGTATGTTCTAGAGCAAGAAGAAAATGTAGCAGACATGATAGAAAGGTACAGTCCATACTGGAAGAGAAATACGGGAAACAGAGAGAGAAAAGAAAAAGTGGGGGAGTCAGGGGGAGAGTTGAGAGAGGAGGAGAGAGGTGTGAATATGTCTTATGTAATTAATTAACAGTGACATGTCATGCCGAATTACAGACACAAATATATAATAATACAATACATGTTATCGTAGGTAGTTTGGTCCCAATGACTGAATCTTGAGTGAAGAGAATAAAGTCCGCCGCCATTTTTGCTCGCAATAATAATATTCATGTCAAATTCATTTGATTGTTGTTGTTCTTGATGTTATAATTATATGGTAAACTTATTCGGATTCCAAATGATTACAGCGCCTTATCCGCCACAATGGCTATCGATCATCAATCTCGACCGAAAATGGAAATTTGGTTTTATTTATATAACGAATAAATTAAAAAAAACAATCAGACAATCTTGGTTCAAGTTTCACAAAAACAAAATCGATAATTACATTTATGATATCTACATGAATATCATTGTATTTATTGATTTCTTATTCATATTTGTCATTAATTTTTGTCTTCTATCATTATTTTGTAAGGAACGTGACTTAATATCTTGCCAACGAAAGTAAATCATCGGTTTCGTTTTAACTAAAATCCAAGGTACGCGTAAATAACCCGTCGCATCGATGTTATATAATTATTTTTAATTTGTGAAGCCGTTCCGGAATTTATCAATCTACGCTCAAAATTGCCCTTAAGGATGGTTTATTTTGTATCCTTTCATTATAGTGTAATGACATTCAAGGAGATACCGTGTGTTTTAACACTGTTACGAGCGGATATTATTTAAATAAAATATATTTCAATAATAAACATAGAAGTACTACTAAAACTTTACTATTGTGGCTAAGAAAAAATTTATTTAATGACTGAAAACTAAAAGGTATTATTCTGCTAAGCTTGAACAAGCATTTATTTTCTCAAATAGCAGCTTTGCTTCAAATGACAGAGGGCGCTGTTCAGCCACCTGCAGATAATTCGGCCCCTGTCCCCTGCTCTGACCCATTATTATTATAGACGAATCCGGTTTCAAGTATAGGGCCATAACTCGGGGGCTTCAACAAAAGATAATATGAATAGGTTTTAAGCGTTATGCAACATGTCATGTGTATTATTGTCTCCTAAACAATCAGTGACATTTGTTCAGCTTCCTAGACATGCTTGAGCTTGAAGCACTCCAATTTATGGCAGACGTAGACTTAAAACTGGATTGGTCTATCACGGCTCTGCTCTGACCCAGAGCCGTTATAAATTAAAATGCATAAATTGCTATTTTGCTCTGACCTGAAAGATATCGCCCTCTTATTGCTGGAAGTGTGATTTTTTTCAATATACATTATATTTATGTTTTATAAAAGTCAATTTAAAGGATGCTTAATTATAACTTCAGGAATGTTTAGGTTATGTAAACATGAAATGATATGGTGCAGCGTCCTCTATACCAAAACTGAACTACCCCTTTTACATAATAGTCCGTTACAGAAAATTGAATCGATGACGGTGTAATAGGGAGTCAACAGCTTCTCAAAAGTGTGGGGGGCATTGCGAGGGAGCGAAGCGACCGAACGGGGAAGAGTGTGGGAGGGGGTTTCCTCCTCCCACTGTAGGGAGCGTTTTCATTTTGTGGCTTGAAATTGTGCGATTTGGTGCATACCTGAGACAGAAATTTCACATAATAAGTAGTGAAATATAGAATCAAACATACATATGGTATACATTATGAAAAAGTGGGGGGAGGACAATCCCTTCCACTTTCAAATGTGCGGGGGGGGGGGGGGGGGGTGGGCATGTACCCCCTCCCCCGTCCCCCGCCTGTTGACACCCATGTCCAAGCAACTCCTTGGTTCCATGCAGTAAATGTGATCGAACATGTGTGTGCAGGTGTAATAGTTCGGCTGGGCTGCGGGCTGGGTTAGTTTCGAGTCCTCATAGCCTGCCTGTTTACACGCTTGGCATCGTCCTTATTTCTCATTATATAATAGAAAATGACTTGAAAGTAGGCTATATCACGTTGATGTATGTAGTCTACGCCTATGCACGTATTCATATAGGCCCGAATTCTCATCAGTGGAACAACTATTAGTCTGGGCAAAAAAAAGACATAGACTACCAGTAAACAGTTAAACCGTTAAACCGTTTAGCACCTATGGACCCACTGATGGTTGCCATTTGCCACCAGAGATATTATAATTGTTTCTTTTTAGTAATTCCCACTAGTTCTGCTGAGGCAGCCCCCGCCCTCTCCCCCGGCCTCCGACGGCTATGATCATCATCACCTTTGAATATGATACTTTCTATATACAATACAGTGTTGTCATTCAATGCAGCAAAAGGCGGCCTAATACCGGTAAATATAATTTTGTTTTAGTCCATTAGCCAATTAAATGGTAATTGGATTTTTACAGTGTGTTCTTCTTCTACCAGCAATTTAATGAACATGAAATACTACACGCCTTTTTATGGCAAGGTATTATTTCGATATCGATATCGGACAGGAAAACGTTTGTAAAAATTAGTGACCTTTCATTCGAAATTCGGCCAGTGTGTTTTATAGGAGTAGTACAGTTTTGGTAAGGCTGAGCTTTAGTAACCAAAACCTGTACAATAACACTACAAACTAATAATTATAACTCCACCATGCTCGAAATGTATAGAAAATCACAAACGACTAAGCAAAAAGCCTGTTATCATTTTTTTTTAAAGAGCCACAAACACAAGAGGGCGCTCTCTAAAAAAAGCATCGGTTTCAACCATTGTTCATACAAGATTGCGCATGTGATGTTTTGTTGAGGGAGCGAAGCGACCGAGCGGGGAAGAGTGTGGGAAGGGGTGTCCCCCGCCACCCCCCCCCCCCCCCCCCCCCCCCCCCCCCCCCCCCCTGTCCCACTGTAGGAGCTTTTGCATTTTGTGGCTTGAAATTGTGCGATCTGGTGCATATCTGAGACAATAAAAGACAGTAAAAGTAAAATGCCTGTTATCATTCATAAAGAGCCATTAAAGCACAAAAGGGCGCTCTCAAGAAAAGCATTGGTTTCAACCATTTTTCATACAAAATTATGCAATGTTTTTTTTAAATAATGATTAGATAGAGAGATCATCAACAACTATTTAAAAACCTCTTTTGAACATTTTTGAAAAAGTGTAAGCATTTTTAAATTTTTTTTTTATATCATCGAATATATCTTTAGTTTAGCCCCAGATTATTTATTGATATATCAGCCGTTTCTGAACCGATTATGATCAAATAAAGTTTATTCTGCCTTTAAAATAGTATGCTCTTTCAAATTTTCTCACACAAAAAAAGTATTCCGTGCAGCGCCCTCTATACCAAAACTGAACTACCCCTTTAAGCAAGCCTGTACGTGTACATACACCGCGCGCGACCTTACTTTGTGTCAGATTCGTGACAGATTGTATGATTGTTATTTAAAACTGCAATTTAAATACAGCCTTTGGGTAGCTTCAAATGTAATAAGAGAAATAATGCGAAAACTGAGTAAAAACTTGTGATTCCCTCGATATGTTGGGTTCATGAGAAATCGGGTTGCATAGCTAGTAAATAGAAGCTTCTAGCGGCCTTCAGCCCACATTTGCATGAGGATTGTACGGGAAATGCCTTGTCCAATCAATTAAGCTCAAAACGACACACGTCATGCATATTTATAAGGTGAAATACTAATGAGCTATGGTAGCACTAAGTGAGCTTTTAGATAAAAGTGTGAGCAATATGTATATCCGATTCTGAGAATTATATATATGTAACACACTACGTGCCACATTGTTCAGATGGCACTGCACGAAGAAGAAAAAATTGTGAGATAAAAACAAACTGAGTGTAAAATTAAAAAGAGCATATAATTTTAATGACAGAATAAACTTTATTTGATCAAAATCGGTTCAGAAACGGCTGAAATATCAATAAATATATCCGATCGGAATAAATCTGGACCCCAGATTTATTCGATGATTTTTCTAAAAATTAAAAAAAATGCTTACCTACATTTTTTTTTTTTTTTCAAAAGAGGTTTTTAAATAGTTGTTGATGATCTCTCTATTTAAAGGGATAGTTGAGTATTGGTCAAACATAACTTTAGTAACCAAAACCTGCACCTGCACCATGGTACAAAGTAATACCGTAGTTATAATTTCACCATGCTCGAAAAGTATACACAATTACAAACGACTAAGTAAAACCCCTGTTATCATTCAAAAAGAGTCGTTAAAACTCAAGAGGGCGTTGTTTAAAAAAATCACTGGTTTTAGCCATTTTTCATACAAAATTGTGCATTTAATGTTTTGTTAAAATAATGATTCAATAGAGATATCATCAACGACTTTTTAAAAACCTATTCAGATTTGTTTCCAAGTAGTCTTTAAGCATTTTTAATTTGTTTTCTAAAAAGTTTAAATATCTCCCGGTGATTGCCGGTGAAGAATCTTTTGAATAAAAATATACTTATGGATATTTTAGCCGTTTCTGAACCGATTTTGATCAAATAAAGTTTATTCTGTCATTAAAATTGTATGTTCTTTCAAATTTAATAGTCAGTTTTTCATTATCTCACAAAGAAATATCGGGGGGCACTTCGAGAAATACCAATACTCAACGGTACCTTTAATCATTATTTCAACAAAACATCACATGCATAATTTTGTATCTGAATAATGGTTGAAACCAATGCTTTTTTAAATAGCGCCCTCTTGTGTTTAAATGGTTCTTTTTGAATGATAACAGGCTTTTTACTTAGTCGTTTGTAATACTTACTTTCTATACCTTTCGAGCATGGTGGAGTTATAACTATTAGTTTGTAATGTTATTATGCAGGTTTTGGTTACTAAAAGTGCAAAAAGTGATGAGTGATTAATAAAATGTGTATTGGAGTGATCTGATATGTCCACAAAGTAATGTGTGAACATTTCACGTTAATTGGATGTTTTTTGGCTGACATATGAGCAAAAATGCAAAATGATATTCACTATACTCGTTGTATTTACTTTGTACGGCATGAAATTATCCCGTATACAATTTAATATCTGAACACTTCAATCGTAAATATCTTTTGAACGAAATGGAAATTTGAAAAAAAACGAAACCTGTCCCGTGCTTTTATTGTTATTATGAATATGATAAGGTATAAGAGAACCACTAGAGTTCCAGGTAAGTTTGTTTTGGATTTGGACAATGTTACTAAGTCCCTTTTAGTTCCAGAAAGATCTTAACGGGGTCTGGACCATGGACAGTATTTAATATCATGTCTGATCTGAATCGACGAAACTTACTTGAAATTTTAGTGGTTCATTCATCGTTTATTTTCTTCTTATTAATAGAATTACGGAACCAGCTATGGGTTTCTAATTGTCTTTCTGTTGATATATTATTATTATTATTATTATTATCATTATTATTAAAATTATTATTGTTATTATTATGATTATATTTTTTGATTTTGTTGTTAATATTATTGTTATTATAGTTATAATCATTAGTAGTATTGATTATTATTATGAGTATTATTAATATTATTATAATTAATATTACCATTATTATTATTATAATTATTGTTATTATCATTATTATTATTATTATTATCGTTATTATTATTATTATTATCATCATTATTGTTCGTTTTACTGTATTGTATTATCAAAGTTCATTTTAGACTTGTAGTCATGTATCGTAGGCCTATTAACTTGACAACTATAACTTGACAGCATGCACATCATCTTTATTGTAAAATTTGTTTTGAAAATAAATATCAATCTAAATTTACTATTTCCATATTACTTATGATCATCGAAAATAATTTACAGTTTTATTTTGTCTTGGTTCTGGGTTGTTGTTTTTTTCTTCAAGAAATTCAACAAAGTAAAATCAGGCTTGCACGTGAATATACATGCATACTACGCACGTACCCAGCTGAGAAATATCGATTTTGGTTAAGCCATTTGAGAATACCATACCATGGCGAATGCAACGTGACTTGAGTTTCAGATACATATTAATGAGTTAGCTGACCAATCACGAGCGTGAACTTTCTGAGTTTTTTGAGGTCACGTTGCTATTCATGCGATTTTCCTAGGCTGAATTCAGACCCTAACATCAGTATTATAATATCAATATTCTGTGCATACGATATTTTGTGTACAGTTACGCAGTTAATTGTCGTGTATGATCCTTAAATATTATTTTCTGAGTATTTTGTTTTTATTTCGATATCATATAAATACATTTGATTTGAATTTTTACAGAAATATTCATTTGTAATAAATTGATAACTCGCCCGTTACGAGCAAAAATCATCAAAACGACTGAAGATGTAGGCTAGTTTTGTCTATTTACGAATGACTCGCCTCGCTGCGCAGAATGGCTTCAATACGTCGCCACTATTGTGTAAGACAAATAAAATCTCGAAAATCCCGATGTTATAAAACACCAGAACCTGCAGCTGCAAACCAAATATATAAAGAAACCAGAAGCGACTCGCACACTATTTCCTTTCCAGCATCTCAATAGTTTTCCAGCTCTATTGGCTCATCCGACCATCTTCTAATTTTACGTGTGCAACTTGTTTGTTATTGAGTCTACCGGTATATATTATTATCAAAATACTGATTTATAGTTGGATGTTCATCAACATCATAATCATAGACTGAACTCTGAAGTGTTTATCAAGCAATAAATCTATATATTTGCTTTTGCTGTAGCCTGTAAGGCTGTACGGATTCAAAATCGTTTTTGGCGGAGCCTAGAATCTACTGTTTCTAGGTCTGATCTTCACAAACCAGCTCATCTTGTCCACACATTTCCACGATGATGTTCAGCATAGTATTCGAACATTTTGACAAGATTCAAGCTGGCTGAACTATAGCTGAAACTTGTTTTATTCTACAAATTATAACTATTTCTACAAAGAGGCACGAGCCCAGATGCGATTGTTCATCTTTCAAATGAAACTTAACTCGTTGAGCATTTAATTCTTAAAAAATTAAAGCTCTCTCCACTCGTCTCGAGGCAATCCTTGAATTGATTAAACGTTAAATAATCGTGTGAACAAATTTAATTATGCCGAAGCGCAAGCGTTCATCAGCAGCAGTTGCAGAGAAGCCCGGCTGTCTCGTTCACTGGTTCCGAAAAGGACTCCGGCTGCATGACAACCCTGCACTGAAAGAAGGACTGAAGGGAGCCAGCGGATTCCGGTGCATCTACGTTCTGGATCCCTGGTTTGCGGGTTCCTGCAGTAAGGGTGTCAACAGATGGAGGTAATATATGGCACTAATACACATGAATGTAGGCAAACTCTACCATAGTACAAAGACGTGCCCATGGCATAACTAAAAGTGTTTTTTTTTTAACAGATCTTTGTATGTTCTTGCAATTTGTTCCGTTAGACGTGCGTCTTGGTATATAAGACAGAGGCAGAGGCAGATCTCCTTTCAAATGCAAGTGTCCGAAATGACATGTAAAATAAATGTTATTTTAATTTGTTTGTTTTTGTCCTGGGGGTGTACAGGGTTCGACCATGGAAGTAGGAAACTCATATACTTCAATAGAGAGACTTGAGTGTACTATACAATTTGACCATTCATATCTGATAATGATATCACACTATATAATTATAGAAAATTATAGAAAAAATGTTTTACCCATGGAAATTTATTTTTTGTATTTAATTTAATTTAATGCATGATTGATAAATCTGTATTCACTATCATTTATCTCAGTCATTAAATTATCGAAAATTTGATTATGATTGATATATTAATTAATATTATGAATGATTGTTTATACTCATGCTTAATCGTTAATATGCATATTTTAGTATTGCGTAATGGTGGTTATATATTCTACGCAATCATAACAATTAATATATATTTCTATTAAGCTTTAGCATCCCACTTCTGATTGATTTAGTTTTACGATAATCGTGCAGACATTATATCAATTTTAGTTCATTGTTTGCATTGCTGATTATACCTGGAAGTTGACGTTTTAAAGTAAAGCAGTATTAATTATGTTTATCTCTTTGTATACTGTATATTTATATGTTAATTTGTTTGTATGACTTTGTAAAATTGTACGCAATTCAGCTGTTTAGCTGCCATGTACTTTGATTCAATAAACCATTTTCAATTCAATTCAATTCATCAATTATCATAGCTTAGCACTGATGTAATATTGCAATGGTCACTCAACATGACCTGAACAACACTGTTAGAGGACAAACTATAATTGGGTCATACTAACAGACGCTTATATAACCGCTGTGGATCTCCGATGTACATCTAATACTGTACGTAGATCCGCCACTGATGACGTACACCTAAGCTCTATGTATAATACTGTACTGAGACTGAAGCCATTGCTTTGATGGATTCGTCAATGGGTGTATTACGTAACACCACTGCACATCGACCTAGTGAGTAGTCTTCCCCGTTCAGCCCTTTGTACTGGAATGAGCGCAGTTATTATCATAGTGCTGCGCATACATTTTGGTCTGATGCCAGAAAAATAAATACTGCCCACTTGTTATCTAACGTCGTGTATACATAGATTGGAATATTTGTTTAAGTTTTAAGAAGCCATTTATTGGATTATGGTATAATCACGAATATGGGAGTTCCCACTTCCAAGGTATAATGCAGATGAATGCAGATCTTGTTTTTAAAATCTTGTTATTATTCTGCAATCTCTCTAACATGATATTGCATTAATTGCATACAGTGTACAATATATATGTACGCTTGAATCTTCATCCAGAATTATTATTGCATACAAGTGTCTTAATGGTCAGTACCATACACTAATGTGTGCATATAATATAGTCCAGTGAAGCTGGTAGCTAGCTCCTTGACCAGGATCAATTTTTACAGTTCTAACAAACGTGTACGTTATAACATTTTGACGTGCTGGTATGGAGTGTCCACTTTTAAATAGGCCAGCGCCCATCAGAAATTTTATACATGTATACAATGCAAAAACATATTTCTCACTGAGCTGCTTTGTGAATTGTGTAAACTTGTGCCTGAATTATCCATACGCTATGAGCTTGTATAAAACATTGTACAATACATTTTAAGTGAAAGTGCTCAGTGTTTAAACATTGTATTGCCTTTGATCAATTAATACAGTATGTCTTTATTTCAGTATTTTGTTTCAAGTTGCAATATCTTGGCAATCATATATATCTCATTCAAACACTTGTCAAAGCGAGCTATACAAATATATACTCATTCAACAATAAAGTATTAATAAAAGCAATAATAACAATAACAATGACAATAAAAGCATAATAATAATACTAATATTATAAAAGCAACAACAGCAACAACAATTCCCAGGGTAGACACTGTACACTGACAAACACTTGCTCTTCCTATAGCATGCTGCCAGCACATGCCCTAGATTATTTTTTTGTTGAATAAGACCCGACTATTACAAAAGTGTATGTGGGCGAGAGAGAGGGAGAGAGAATAACTTTCTTCTTACTTTGACTTCACAAATTTGCATGTATTCTGTTTGTGTTTGCATCAATTGTTTAAAATGAGTTTTGTTTTACAGAAAACTCTAGCTTTGCAGGGACTAATTATGTGATTATTTTTGTCTACCGTTTTGGTTATTGCAGATGCTCAATCATCATGAGTCCCTAAATCTACTTTATTTATTTCCCCCCTTCCAGCGCTTACAATTTCCCCGGGCTACACCTGTTTGTTTTTGTTTTGTTTCATGTTTTTAAAGAAGAAACATCAAATTCCTGATCACTTCTGTTTTGCTAATTACATTTTGATAGACCTCCCCCAAGGAAAGAAAAGGGATAATTTTACCTGGTTATGAACAAAAAAGAATTTAAACCCACACAGACATTTAAGTCCTCAATCACTGCCAAGATGGTAATCCATTTTGAAAGTCCTCCAGGTACAGAAAAATGGGATCAGTTTTTAACTCGTTTCTTATAAAATATTCAAAAAAACTTATAACTTCTTGAAGCACTTCCAAGGTGCTAAATCCATTTTAAAACTCCTCCCCCAAGGAGAAAATAGGATCAAGATCTTAGATATATCCATGGCTGAGATATGAATGAGGCTGAAAAACTGACAAGTCTACAAATCCTGATCCTCACATTATCATTTGCCTCCGGCAAAGATTTGGGAGAGGATCGAAAGCTTACGCCCTTCTAAATGTGACCGGCACTGGCAATTATAAAGGCTCATGTCCTTAAATCACTTTTTGTGGAAATTTGATCACTTTCAAACTTTGTGATTCATTAATTTGTTTTAAAACACGTCATTGATCAGCAAAAAGTGAAGTGACCATCTATGCTTGACATTAATTAACTTGTTTACCTTGTGGCCCAGTCGGGCAAGTTAAAACTTGATTTTACCGATTCTAGTGGCCCGAAATCTGAGTCTGGTGGCCCCGAATAAAGAAAAACATTACAAATTCGGTTTTATTTGGTCAACCCATTCGGGCCAGTAAATGTAGATGATCGATGAAATTTGGTTGCCCGAAGCTAATCTTTCGCGGCCCGGGGTAAGCAGACCTGCAGGCTTGTGCTTATTTTGACCACGGTTATTACAAATTTATGATTTTTGTATATGAAGTGAAAGCCAATGATGAGTTATTTCATTTGGTATCAGAATCTCAATTTTGATTTATTTTTTTGTTTATTTTTTTTGGTGGACAAGAGACTAAATTTGCCCAATCTGGTCACAAATGAAACCAAGGATTTAGGTGTATTTATTGTCTTTTAAACAAAACAAAATCCATTTTTGTATTTGACAAAAGTTTGTGTTTGATTAATTGCTTGGGGGAATTCCAGGCAAGAACTGAATATTTAGTAGCTCATCATACATGCCCACAACGATTTCATTCAAAACAAATAAATAGCAATAATAATAAAGGGAAAACACTCCACGAAATAAGGAAATACAAAGACTGCCCCCCCCCCCCCCCCCCAATAATTTGCATACCCTGCAGGCCTGCACACGTAGGTTAAGATGCCATTGGCACCCCAAGCTGTTTGAGACCTCAAGAACTGAGATCAGGAACTTTCAAGAAGTTTAAACATGTTTGTCACGTTGTAATA
This sequence comes from Echinarachnius parma, assembly GCA_037951105.1. Classification (NCBI taxonomy): domain Eukaryota; kingdom Metazoa; phylum Echinodermata; class Echinoidea; order Clypeasteroida; family Echinarachniidae; genus Echinarachnius; species Echinarachnius parma. The sequence continues at coordinate 13,597 of JBAMJV010004651.1, forward strand.
ACTTGTGTATGCCTGCGGTTGTGAACACTGAACCCCCTGCAGGCCTGGCATATCATGCCTGCCCGCAGCCCGCACATGCAGGTAAGGGTGCCATGGACTGAGATTTCATAACTCAAGAACTATCAAGGGAGCGTGCACGCGCGATAACAAGCCATCATTGGGTAATACGTTTTTGCTTCATGCCTGCAGGCTTGATTAGTTGTTCTTAGAAATGAACCGTTTTGATCAGTGAAAAAATACACCTCAAAGTAGGGAATTTTGCGATTTAGCCCTAAAATGCTTACCTAATTTTCTTCTTTTTCTTTTGATTTTGTATTCAGATTCCTGCTCGAATGCCTGGAGGACCTTGATTCCAGCCTCCGCCGGCTAAACTCAAGACTGTTTCTCATCCGTGGACAACCTGCTGATGTGCTGCCTAGACTTTTCAAGGTAAGGTTACTTGTGCAAAATGCTAGAAATTCACCTTTTTTTCCCCTTTGGCCCAGTCGGGCAAGTACATGACTGTTTAAACCAAATCAAGATTTTCTAATTTGACTGGCCCGGAACCTGTATCAGGTGGTCCCAAACAAAGAAAGATGTAATTAACCAATCTTTTATATCTGATTAAATCAGTACTATTTTTCTTGGGACTTGGGAGCAGACTGACGCTTGTCGAAGCCTTCCGAAGAGAAATTGGCAGTTCTTGGTCATCGTGAAGGGCTTGCCTAGAAGATCACTACATTGTTCATTATATCAATGCTTCAAGCCATAACTCTTTAGAGTTACCTGTGAACAACTAGAGTACCCTATAGTACATGTGCAGATCTCTCTAAGGACTCACAGGCTATTGTGAGCACTTACAGTATGTTCTTGAATACAAGTTTTCAAGTCCTTCGATCTTATTTCTAACTTGTGCTTCCCGGATGTTGTATGATCTAGATAGTTTGGTCAATAGTTCTAAGATTTACATACTGTAGCAAGTTGAAGGTTTCTTTACTCTTGTTGGTCTGGTATTGAGCTAGATAGCTTTCTTCAGGTACTTTTGGCTACATTGAATGTGTTGGTGGTAGCTGCATGTTCCTGATGCAAGGTTTCAATTTCTTCTGTTTTGTTTCTAACTTGGCCTTTCAGAGTTGTTGTATAGGTTTGGTCAAAAGCACAAAGCAAGTTCAAGGTCTCTTTACTCTTGTTGGGTTTTGATGCAGGAATGGATGGTGAGAAATGGAAAAATATTAATGTCAAAGTTAATGGATCGCTTTAAGAATGTGTTTGTTTTGTTGTTGTTGCTGTTGTTGCAGGAATGGAAGGTGACACATCTTAATGTCAAAGTTAATGGATCGCTTTAACATGTTTGTTTTGTTGTTGTTGTTGCTGTTGCAGGAATGGAAGGTGACAAAGTTGTCGTTCGAGGAGGACTCGGAACCCTTTGGGAGGATCAGAGACAAGGCCATCAGTACCCTTGCTGCAGAGGCTGGGGTGAAAGTCATCTCTAAGGTCTCCCACACCTTGTACGATCCACAAGAGTAAGTTCAAGAACTTAAAGTTAATCATTATATTGTTTTAACCTCTTTAGTACAGAACCTTATACAAGTGTAACATACATTGTTTCTCATGAGTCTGTACATTCACATCTACTATAGACAGAGCCACCATATTTTTTAATTTTTTAATTTTATTCGGACTTTTTACAGAAAAAAAATAGTTAAATAAACAATTGTGTGTTTTGTGTTGTTGTTATTGTTTTTGTTGTCGTTGTTGTTTTTTGTTTTTGTTTTGTTTTGTTTTGTTTTTTTGTTTTGTTTTTTGGGGGGGGGCGGGAAATGGAATATGGAAACTATATTGTTACCAAAATTAACTCGCATGAGCCAAAAGGACAAGTGAATCAATTAGATGTATAAGGTGCATTACAAATGGAACTAAATAAACTAAACTTACATGTGGTTGGAGCGTTGCGCATTTGGGCAAGTAATACACTTCTAAAAATATTATGTTGCCCATGTGGGCAAGGAATGACATTAATGACATATTTGTGGCCCAGAGCTAATTCTAGTAGCCCCGGGCCAGTGGGCTTATGCTTATTTCGATCTAGGGCTGTTTTATGACTGGACTGGCTGCAAATACAGGCGCTGGGGTCTTTGGTGATTGTACTGAATTATGATAAAAAATTGATTAATTTTCAACTAGTTTTTAAAGTTAATGAGTCAATAAGGACATGCAGAGAAACAAAAAAGTATTTATAGCCTGTGGGTGCAAACGAAATGGAACCACCTGTCACGTTGAAATTTGGGCACGTGGGCCTGTTTCCCTCTTTCTTTTTCGAGATTTGTTCATATCAGTTGAAACTTGGTGATTTTAATCACAACAAAATGCAAATTATTTGGATTACGTTTGCTAAATCAATCCATATTTAGAATAGAACCCATTTTGTTGGTGAGGTTACCAGAAACGAGTTTCTCGAGTTTGAGTTAAAACAGAGGAGACCCCTAAAAAAAGAAGTATTTCAATTCTATGAAACCCATTCCATTGTTAACCCGATTAGTTGAAATCATTAAAACGGTCATTGAGTTGATACACAACCGATGTAATCGTGGGAGTTAGAGGCCTTAGTCATTATGCGTTGCCTAACTCGTTAAAAGGCTGTTTAATGCAAAGGTGGTTATTAGATTGATCGATCATTGAAAAAGATTGGCCCGCAGAAGTTGATGGCCAAGATCAAAACAAAAATTGTTTGATCGCTATCAGTTGGGTGGGTTGGAAATAATCGGTACTTCACAGCTGGGCAACATGTCAACCTCTAGAAGCCAGTGAGATTGATATCAGTGGGGTGAAATTAATAAGGATTTTGATATTATATAAAATTGCCCTTTTATTGTGTGTCAAGTTTATTTATATAACAGCCGATTTTTCTGCCGAATCTGTGCCGACACTTTTAGCCTGGTTTTTGTCGAAAAGGCACCGCTGCTCAATTAAAAGGAAAGGGCGTGGGAGGAAGTCTTGCAATTTTGCTTACTTTATTAATACTTCAGTACTTATTGCTTATTGACGAAATTGAAGTATACACTAGACCCCATTCCATGTCCATGGTATCTAATTATGCGTTTTATGCCACTTTCTCTTGTGTAGGCTTGATATTCATTACCAAATTCTTTGTTTGGAAGATATGAAGAGGTATACTTGTAAAGGCAAGCAAATAAAATCTATATATTATGGCTAGTGACACTGTCTTTACCTTCACTTTGTTTTTGCCTTTGATAAATATCCGACTATAGGATCGGAAGCTGATACCCCCTTTGTTGGCTCTGATTTTTTCTCAGTTTTATGACGAAAGCATTATGCATCATAAATCACGGTTCCGTCATTGAGCCCAAACAAAAAGCTCCACTTGCGTCATCATATCCCACTGATGCATTTCCGATTGTTATCAGTAGAACTCATCAATTTTGGAATAAGGATGGATGCCTAGGATGGATGCGTAATATTTCTTGTTCATGGCTATTACTGGTTAAATGATCAAATTTGCCACAAATAAACCCATGAATTATTAAATCATAGTTGCCATCTGATAACGTACAATTATTCTCCTGATGTTATTCAATGATAAACCATTTATAGATATTAGCAAAGAGTTAAATGAGTTACAGTGTATTATCATCTGATACAAGTAGCCCGTGGGAAGTAGCAAAGTGGGTGTGTCGTGTAATATTCGTTTGGGTCTTCGTCTTTCAATACGAGGGTCGTGGGTTCGTGCGTTTTAGCAAAGCCAGAAATAACTGGTCAACAAATTTACATTGAGCAAAGTTTGTGTTTATCTTCCTAGGATTCTGGCCCTGAACAACAGCGACCCGCCCGCCCACCGATGACGTATACTAGCGTTTTCTGGACATCATTTCAATGTGTAGGATCCCGGTGTATGCAGGCAAAATATAATATCTTGAGACACCATTCTCACTGTGTTAAACGCTTTAATCAAAAGTCAAAAGTAATTAAAAAGTTTATAATGAGCTTAATTTGCATTTTTCCATCTAGGATTCTTGCCCTGAACAAGAACGAACCGCCGATGACGTACAAGCGTTTCCAGGACATCGTCTCAATGATGGGGATCCCGGTGTATCCAGCCAACGCTCTGGAGCCCGAGGACGTGGAGGGACTGGAGTCCTTCGTCGAGCCCAATCACGACGACAAGTATGGAATCCCGACTCTTGAGGAGCTAGGTACGTAACTACATATTTACACATTGAAATGTGGTTGAAATTTGTTTTGACAATCTTCTTTATTTGTTGTTTCTTTGTTTGTTCTTCTAATTTACTTTTTAACTTACAATTAAACAATTTGGTTGAACTAACTTGACAATTCACTTCCTTTGTTTGTTATTGTTTCAGGGTTCGACCTGGAGGACATGCCACCGCCCGTGTGGATTGGAGGGGAGACTGAGGCACGACAGCGCCTTGATCGCCATCTAGAGCGAAAGGTATTGACCGTTTCATGTCATCTAACTTGTTTGCTTGTTTGTTTGTGTTTTGATTACGAAAATTATGCACAATTGTCAACAAAGTGCAGACTTTTTTGTTGCTCTACCGTTTTTGCTCAGAATTTCACTTATAATTCCTCGCATTCACCTTCTTCCATAACAAACAACCAATTTCTATGGTGGCATTTGCCTTTAAGGTACCACTACGCTTCTATCATTGGCACCACCCTGATTTGAATCTACACAAACATTTTGTGCAAGACTTGCAAAATGAGAAACGGCAATCTAATAATAATAATAAATATAAATATTGATTATGACGGACACTGAAGTTTCCAGAAAATTCCATGGAAATGTATTTTTATTAATTATTTATTAACTCATTGCCTACTGGAACATCATGTGACATGTAGAAGAAAAGCTATACAGATTACGATTATAAATCTCAAAAAACACCTATGGGATAATAGTGAGATGTTATCACAATCTCTTGGGATTCGATGAAGCACCGATCTTTCCACTCTGATGAGAGATAGTGAGTGGGAGAGAAAGAGTGGGGGTTAACATAGAGAGAGAAGGAGAAAGAGAAATAAAGGGGGAGAGAGGAGTTGAACAAAAAAGGGTGAAAGAGTGTGAGGTTCGGAGAGAGGGGAGAGAGAAATAAAGCCAGAGAGAGAGGAGTCGAACAAAGAAAAAGTGGGGGATAGCTAGGATAAAAGAGTGATAGTGGATAAAGTAAGAAAGAGAAGTCAAATGAAAAAAATGAAGGATACCTAAAAGGAAAGAGTGGGAGAGGGAGGGGATAGAGAAACAACAATTGTTAACGACTGAAGTCGAACGAAAACAAAAAGTGAAGAAGAGCTAGAATAAAATGAGATATGAAGAGAGAGAGTGTTTGTGCAAAAAGATAATTGAATGCGGGGGATGAGAATAAAATGGTTAAGGAGATTTAAGATAGATGAGGGGATAAATATCTCCAGGAAAAGAGAAAAATAAAGACATAGATCTATAGAGAGGGTCATGCATCATAAACTCGCCTCTCAAATGGGGTGGTGCATTAGTTTCTAGCTACCATTTAAACCAAAATAGACAAAATAAACTGATTAATATTCATAATTCATAAGAGAGAGAGAGATATTGATTCAGGAAGATAGAATGAGAGAGAGAGAGGGATTCAGAGCGGGAAAAGAAAAAAGACAATTTACATAGAAATGCCTGGAAGCGCGTGTAAGATGCAAGATAAGAGGGGGAGGGTTGAGCGGGCGGGGTATGAAAAGTAGACTAAGGATATAGAAGGGGAAAGAGCGAGTCAAACATCACCATGGCAACCCCTTTCGGTGCACATGGAAGCTAACCTGCGTTTTATTTCACCCCAGTTGTTGGTCACATGGAAAATACCCTGCTTTTTCAATTCACCCCACTTTTTATCTAGGTAGTCTGTTATTTTAGGCGTTAATTGTACCACTGTCTGGGATGTTCGCGATTGAATGAAAACTGTTTTGATAGCCTAAATAGGTACTACGTGCTGTATGTCGAATTTAAAAACAAAATAAAAAAATAAAATTCCTGTTGGTGCATGAAGTCTCAAATGCTAGTAGCATTGTTATTTATTGACTTATTTTGATCAAATTTTCACTAAATATTCCTCTTAAGTCGCATTCTTCTGATTTTATTGCAAGCAATTTATTTTCCAGGATTCCAATAATTATCAAGTTATATTGTTGATGATATGATTTTAAAAAAGGGTATCATACATTTTATTACTATTTTGATAAAAATTCAGCAGCAATTAAGTGAGAATCACTTTAAAATAGTTTCTTAATACCGTTATTTCAAAAGAACATGTACTTCCGGTATAATCATTATAAGATATTTGTAAAATACTAAATTGTTCTGATGTAATTGCTAAATATCTTATCAAATACTTCCAACGGTTCCAATTTAATCCTTAACTATACAGTATTTTAAGCATTTGTGTTCCTAATTAGCAAATATTTATGCCGCAATTGCTGAATATTCTTTTAGCTATCATGCATGAATATCAAATATTGCTAATATTTTAAGCTACAATTTCTAAATACGGAATGCCTGTGATGCAAATGCTGATCAATCTGTTACGCACGCATTAATTACTGGATAAATATAGGTATTAGGTATGACAACATACTCCATCCGTCTTATTGGAGGAATCGAGTATCGCCTCCCACAAAAGGGGAGAGGCAAGCCGCGGAAGATGTACTCGCTTCTGTACACGCGAGAGAGCTACTGGCGGTACTACACGTGCCTGAAAATCCCATGTTGGCCAATGATGCGCATTGAACCCAGAGGGTTATTCGGTGTTGATATCGCTACGAGATAAAGGCCGGGGAGAAAAGACGCGAAAAAAAGAGAGAACTGCTAGGCGGCTTGAATATTCATGAGCGATTTTGTTAGTCTATACCCTAATGCCTCCTTCCTGTTATAATAGAAAACAGAAAAGAATTGTGGATTTATAGATCTTCTAAAAATAACCACTCCTTTTCTTTTTTATCTAAAATTATTTATATTTATTTTCTAAACATAGACACTCTGATCCATATGTGCTTGAAATCCCAAAGGGGAAGGGAGTAAAATTATGAAAGTAATGCTGATGCATACATTCATTACCTTATAATGGATTTAGAAGTAATTTGTTTTCATGGGAAAGTGTTATTTATTTTCTAGACATAGACACTCTGATCCATTTGTGCTTGCTTTTGCATAAATTCATTACATTTTAATGGATTTATAAGTCTTTTTTTTAATGGGAAAGTGTTCTAAAAATGTTTCAGGTTCATAGCAATATTGTTATCCTCTTGTGATGTTTTTTTTGTGTTAGTGTTAACTCTTTTAAATTTTCTTTTTTTCTGCTTCGGTGTTCAGATGTGTCTAGATGCATTGTGTTTTGTATTCTTTTTACCTGATTGATGTCTTTAATACTGTGATAGAGAAGTAAATAAATATTAATGCTGTTCATAGTTTACAATGTTTTAATATTTTGTTACCATTTTGCAGCTAAGCAAACAAATAAATATCATTCTCTTTAATAAAGTTGATTAGACCCATATAATGCAAAGTTACATAGTACCTTTAATATAGGTGAAATTATATTTGCTGTTTCAGGCTTGGGTTGCCAATTTTGAGAGGCCGCGGATGTCGCCCGCGTCGCTGATGGCCAGTCCGGCCGGGCTGAGCCCCTATCTCCGCTTTGGATGTCTGTCTCCTAGAACCTTCTACTGGAAGCTGACGGAACTTTACCAGAAGGTATGTTTGTATGTCTGCACTAGAGGAGAATGAATACACCTGGGAATTCTACAGGGGATTTGCCTGTGATGAGTTACTTATTATATCGTAATGAAGGCCAGAGGGCTGGGGTTTACACAGTGGCATAGCCAAGAATTCTGCAAAGGGGGCTGGGGGAGATGAAAAAACAAAATGATTCCCCTACTACCTGTAACAAACAAGCAAGCAAACAAGTAAATAAATAATTGGTGGGCCTGAGGCTGGGGAGGGCTGGGTCAAGGAGTCCTCCCACCCTCGCTACGCCACTGTGCTTGTATTTATCCTCCCACCTTTTTCAATTAAACTAGAGATAAATGCAGTAATCAATTGATGCTTGTGAATTAATGCAATGACAGCAGGCATGTACTAACATTTGGGGACTCGGAAGTTATTTTTAATGGGTTGATTGAGTTTCTGAAAGGTTAAGCACAAAAACCAGAAGGCTTTCGATCAAGAGTTCAAATGGTACTAGCACTGCCTTTTGTTAGAAATGGTTTAAATTGCTTATATATTTAGAAATGGTGATTGCCTGATTACCTTCATTTTAAAAAGAGTAACTTAAAGTGATCCATTAACTTTGTCAAATTCAACTGAAATCACTTGGAGCTTTCACACTTCTCTTGTACCTTGTTGTTTGGCTTATGGTAACAGAACCTTGGAATGGGTTTTGATATTTTAAATGTCTTCCTAACTCTGCATGTTTGGCCAACTATTGATATTGATCAATACATTCTTATTGAATTTAAATCATGAGTTACTTAATAAAGTTTTCTTTTTTGCATGGTAGGTTCGCAAGACAACCCACACCCCACTATCTCTGCACGGCCAACTCTTATGGCGGGAGTTCTTCTTCACAGTGGCTTGCAACAACAACCAGTTTGACCGCATGGTGGACAATCCTATCTGCATTCAGATCCCATGGGACAAGAACAACACGCTTCTCAACAAATGGGCCAATGTGAGTTAAACTTACTTCAGACTTTCAAATTAAAAGACAGGACAGCGCTTTAAAACTATGATTCATCATCAGTATCATTATTATTAGTTATTATTAGTAGTATCTATTAATATTATTAGTACGATCGTATTGCTTTGTTCCTAATGGAATGAGAAATGTTAGTGATGGGCAATTCCAAGCAAAGCGGCATGATGTTACCAAAAGTTCACCCCATTGTCGTTGGCATCTTGCTATTATATATAACAACAAGTTGTAATAGCTTTTGAAAATGTGCTCTTTTCTTAGAGGGTCTGTCTGAATGGAGAGACTTGTACAGGCCAAGTACAGATATCATGCAGTGTTATTTCCAGGACAAGCCCCCAAACTTGTTGCGGTTGTTTTGAGGATTACACAAGGCAAACATAATATCTCATCTCACAAATGATGAAAGACAGAATGTTGAAATGTCCTGTTATTCTGCAGTAGGTTGTTTTAAATTTTGTGGTCAGATGTTGAATTTGAACTTTTAATGACTATTTTGTTTACATTTCTCAGGGTGAGACTGGATATCCATGGATCGATGCCATCATGACTCAGTTGCGCCTGGAGGGATGGATCCACCCCCTGGCAAGGCATGCTGTTGCCTGCTTCCTCACTCGTGGGGACCTCTGGATCAGCTGGGAAGAAGGCATGAAGGTGAGACAATATTTCTTGAATGATTAAAATATTCACAAGTCAATTTACAGTGCACGTGTTTATTTTTAGTAGATTAATTGTATGATAGATTTTTCTTGCAGGTCTTTAACACTATGATTTACATTTAAGCAAACAATACATATATGTTGGATTCCCCTTTTTCCCTCCCCCTTTTCCCCTTTTCCATGGTTTGATGGATTATGGATTGTCCTTGTAGGTCTTTTACGAGTATCTCCTTGATGCTGACTCGAGTGTGAATGCAGGCAAAAGGATCTGGCTGTCCTGCCACCCCTCTGCTAATGATTGGCAAATGAGCTGATTGATCAGGGATTAATTTTTGTTGATGGGTTTTTTCTTTGTAGGTATTTGACGAGTATCTCCTGGATGCCGACTGGAGTGTGAATGCGGGCAACTGGATCTGGCTGTCCTGCAGCTCCTTCTACCAACAGTTCTTCCACTGCTACTGCCCGGTCAAGTTCGGCAGGCGCACTGACCCTAACGGAGATTACGTGAGGTAGGTCTACTACACATTTTAAATATCTTATATCACTTATGTTTGTGTTATTCATCTAATCGTTATTACTGCTTATGTCCATCACATAATTTGTGTTGTATGTTGTACTTATGATATTTTGTCAATTTGCTTTGAGAATTCAGAATAAATTTTATTTTAAAAAAAAGAACAAAAGTCTACTACACATGGGGTTGTTTTGCACAAAGACTTGTACATTGTACTTGAATTCTAAGTATCTTGTTCCCTAATTGTAGGTATCATTCCTGGACAGGGCCCCAAACATGTTACAAAACTATTTTTTACTGCCTGTAATGGCTTTTTTTTTTAATTGCCCTGAAGCTGAATCTGGTTGCCACAAACAAATACAAATTTAACAAATTCTCTTATATTTGGTTGCTCATATTTTGATGTTCTCTTCACGAAAACTATAGTCTCTTATTAGTACTTTAATTTAAAATTTTAGTTTTCTGCATTGACCTGCTGGTACAAGTCATAATATTTCAATTTATTAAACATGTGTTTGATTTCTTCTTTGTTTTACCTTTGTTCTTTTCAGGAAGTATCTCCCATGCTTAAAGAACTTGCCCTCAAAGTACATCTTTGAGCCGTGGACTGCGCCGGTGGAAGTACAAGAGCAGGCTAAATGTATCATTGGTGAGTGCAATTGTTCTAGTTCGTTTTTTCAGCGGCCAGTGATTATAAAAATGTTATAGGTTTCAACACTCAACATTCTACCCAAAAAAAGAAATATCAACGGTTGTCAGGACACAAGATTGTAAGCAAATTTGGTTCATATATGTATGTATACACTATCCCCAAAATGGAATGCATACATTTTTTGAAATGTTGGCTGTGTCCCTTTTTTCCTTGATTTTGTGTTTTGAACAGTTTGACGAATGTACGCATTTCTGATTTTGGGGGATAGTGTATCATCTGCATGAACACCCTCCCAAAGCAGAACACACCTATCTTTGTACTTGGCACAGAAACATTTGTGGAGACTTTTCTTTCTGGCTTTTGCACCTTGCATAGCCGTTTTTCTTACTTTCTTTCTGTTGAGAAGCCTTTCTCACCTCTGTATTGTTCTCTCTCCCATTTTTGTTGGAGCAAGGCAAGATTTTAGAAAGATTTTCATTGGTTTCATTTAAGCCTGCCAATATACTGTGATTTGGAAAAGCTCTTGGCTTATTACATTGATGCAATATCGGATATATCCACTGTATTGGAAGGTTTAAATGTCTCTTCTGTACTTCTGAACAAGTTCTGATTTTCAATTCACCGACAGAGAAAGAAGAAATTCATTTGTAACTGACTACGGTGTAAATTTTGAATTAAGACATCTCAATTTCTCCTCTTTTGTTTATGTTTCTAAACTCGTATGTTATAATTCTCAGTAATTATTTATGATTTCAAGGATTTCTTAACTCTAACAAGAATTACTAAGATATGAGAAGAAAACTTTTATGATTTGTTTAGTATAATATATATGACATATTTAAAGTACTCTGTACTGTAGACAGACTTGAAGTACCGTGTGGCCTTAAGATTTATATCTATCATCGATTTTTCTTTGACCTGTAAATAGATTTTAATTTTTTCTTATATATATGCATGGACTGAGTTTGATTACTGTTTGCTGCTTGACAATTACAGGGCCCTGCGTCGTTTTTGCGATGCGTATTTGGTCGTCCATCAGTTTAACCCTGCCACTACTATTGTTACATCGTGTGTACTAACTATATAAGGACTTTCAGTGACGTGGTAAGGGCAGGGTTACAGGGAAGGCATAGTGAAGCTACATAGAAATGATTTGCGAGCCATATTTGGTTGCTGTCGCCTAACACTCAAAACATGCATACAGCATTTTGAGGACAGTTGATTGCTGCATTTAAGCCACGTGTGCGAATATATCGTCGCATCCCGACATCCCTCATTTTTTTAATGGGAGATTAAGAGTGGTTTATATGCGGCAATTAATCGTAGCCAAATCCGGCACACCCATCATTTCATGTAACTTCACCAATTCCGCCCTGCAATGGTGGTTGTATTTGTCAAGCAGCATTTAGGTATGTGTAAATAAGTTCTGATTGTAAGGACTTCAGTTTGTATGTAAGGTGCCCTAGGGGAAAGTCGACGCACGGTATCTTGTGGTGGACTTCTTGTTGACGATTTCGCCAAGTATCGAGTGCCGTAGACTTATCCTAAGACGCCTAACAAACAGATTTTAAGAGAGTCCATGCATTTTAAATGACTAATCACTTGTCGTAAACTTTAATTGAGCCCTCTCCCTCCAGGCATAACGTGTAATAGTTTTACTCGCCCGCACACATGCATGATTAGTCGCTTTCGTCGTCCGGGGGTTTCTCCGGCGAAAGCTGGCACCATCACCTCGCGGGGGACAGATCAGTCGTTCGTGCCGACGCGGCCATCAAAAACGCAGTTTTGCGATAAGCCTTCTGAATTTACCTAATTGTAGAACCTGTGGGTAATGTAGATCGATGTTTTCATTAAGTTTTGACCAGACTACAGGTAGAATATTTCATTTGTGAATTCGTGCCTTTTTTTGTCCTGTTCTCATAACTTATTTTTTTGGATGTTATATTTATGTCTTTTTTATCTTCTTTTTTTAACCATAATTAGCCATGAAAATGAGAACTGTTTTGTCAGGCCTGTCTAATATTTTCTTTCAAATCAATATTGATAAGATAATGTTAAGTTCTAGTTGTCTTGAATGAAATAGACTAATCAACCAATTTAATGGATTTCACTAGCACTGAAACACTTCATATGAATTTCTTTTTAAGTTAAATGAGATTGCAATTTAGGATCAGGCAATTCAGCCGTAAACATGCCTATCAAAGCAGTTCTCGTGTAAATGGCATCGCCAAGGGCAAAGGTTTTTTTATCGAAATAAGACTGCTTAAAGCGTTCACACATTCTCGTTTTGACGTCGGAACGTCCAAATTTGGCCCGTGTAAATGCGCCCCTTAACCAGGTGCTGGCTACATTGACTTGTGGGTAAAATTTGTGATGTGCTGATAATATTCACATGATCTAACCCCCTCTGTGATGATGTCTGTAATTGGCTGGAATAGGTCACATGGTATGCTACTTAGTTGCACCTGCACGTAAATGTAGATGGTAATGTTGTAAGTAAGCATAAGATACAGGTAGAGACACAGTATAGCATGTATATTTATTTTACATTGTATGAATGGTGCTAGGCTCTCTCTTATGGTACTACACATGGTTGAAGTTTAAACATTGTAATGTGATCGGAAATAGTTTATTTTCAATGCTTATACATGTACATGATTTGTGCAAAGTGAGTTGAGCCAATGGATATTATTTCCTGGCAAATTATACACCTTTTTTAATTCTTTAATTGCATGTTTTTTTATGATTTTTACCTAATCTAATGTTTAAGAATATTTTGTAGGTCATGTTGCTAAGGAACATATTTCTTACGAACATGTTTACTGATATTATGTTTGCCGCTTCAAATGGATAGACACTTATCTTTACTGTCCCTGGTTAGATTAGCTATGACAAGATTTTTTTTAAATGATATAGTTCTTCTCTATGAGCTTTTTAAGACTTCGTTGACAGCTACAGTAGTATATCTCTCTGTATACTAATTACTATCAGCAAAATTAAACTATTCTAATTTGCTTGTGAAGTTTCTAGTATGTATTGACAACTATCAGCAAAGCTACAGACATCGTCAGTATGATGGGGGGTTAGAAACTGGTGTAGAGTTTTCCCTGCAGAGTGATTCGCCATCCCCCATTTACCACAATGGGGTGACCAAATTAATGCGAGCCGGATTAAACCATTCTCTTTCAAGGGGGGAGCCCAGATGAGTGAAGATTTGGAAAAAGAATATCTATCCAATACAAAAACGAAGCAATTATAACGTAACCGTAGCATCGCATGAATAAATGATGCATTGTCAAGTACCTACACATTTTTAAATTTTATTGATTAGTGAATTTCAGTTGGAAACATTGATTTTATTTGATCCTTTTTCTTAATTCAATCAATTATGCAAAACTTTTCTTTTTTTGGAACAGATTTTAGTAGGAAACAATTTTTTAAACATTTTTTCAGATTTCAGATTTCGCTTAGAGATGATTTTCAATCATATTAGGCTCTATATACATCGCAAAAAGTATTACTATTACATACATAACTCCCTCCCTCTTACTGAATGGCTTTATTACGGTTGACATCAATACTGGCCCGTTCCATTGTGGAAATGAGGTATGGCTGAAGTCATGGCATATTTAGCGGGGAAAGTTGTACATCGGAGTCACCAACGTGATTTGTTTTTCTTTTTTCCCTCACTTTCATCTCTCTTTTCTCATATTTTTTTCTCATTCCATTTTTTTTGCATTGTTTTTTTTTTTTACTTTTTTTTTATTCGTTAAAATATTTTGATGAATTTTTAATATATTTTTTTGATATTTTAATGAATGATACTACTTTTTGACGTTTATTTTTCATTATTTCCTCCTTATTGAATGATTTTTTTTTCTGGCAAAATCGTTTTTGCGTTGTTTTATTATTTTCATAATTTTACTTTTTCCTTGCTATTATTTGTTTATTTATTTATTAATTTATGTTTTTATTTTTTGTTAGCAGTGATCTTTCTATATGAAGAGCTTAATTCCAAAAGGCGCTTAATCCACTGTTTAAACTTTGGTGAAAAGCAGGTTTCTTTGTCCAACTTTATACACATGCATACAGGAATATGAAAATAGAACGTTCTATATTTTGATTTTGATTGTGTAATTCGTCCTAAAATGTGGATTTCTATAGATCGCTACGTAGCTTATTAATGTACTGATAATGTTAACTCAATTTGTATGGAAAGTGGATTTAGCGCCTTTTGGAATTAAGCTCTTCATATGAACATTACTTTCTTGTGAGGAACGAGATGGTTATTTGTTCTTTTTCGACCCAAAAAAATATAAAATTATGAAAGTCATTCCAATTTATTAACATTTATATATTTATCTGTTATTTAAAATATACTAGACTTTAAACTTTCAAAGTATAATTGTTTGCAACATAAGTTGCCGTAGATTGAGTTGAAATCTGTGTGTGTTGGTTTGTTTGTGTGTGTGTGTGTGTGTGTGCGTGTGTGTGCGTGTGTGTGTGTGTGTATGAGGATGTTTACATTCCATTCAAATAAAGAAGATTTTACTCAGATAAATAAGTCATGCCATACCAAATTCAATGGCATTTTCTTACCATATTAGAACTTCCCTTCCCAAAATTATTCATATATACATGTATGTGAAAATAATTGATATTATGACAAATTATGAAATCTTGAAAATGAGTTGCTACTCACCCAATTAAATTATCTGACATTTTCTTATACCTTAAAATGTACCAAATTTATTATTAATGTTGATGATAAATGGAAACAAAAATAATTACCACTTTGTAAATAGTAAATGAAGAAAATATAAAATGTAACCATACTTAATTTACTGGCACTTTTGTATCTCTTTAGAATTTTGCCATAGGGTACTATTTTTTTAATAACATTCACCAAAAAGTTACAGATAAATATTGAATAGTATTTTTTTTAATGCTTACAAATTATATTCAAATAATGTTTTTAGAAATTTCACCAAAAGATAACAAAATAACCAATTTCTGGCCGAAAAAAAATAATAGTAACTCTGTTCCACTGCTCCGTGCAAATGTAACATGGAAAGTTGTGGAACATTTCATAGTTTGATGCTAACCTTGTTTTGTTCCCTTATGTGGGCCCCCCCTTTATTACCCCCTCTCAGGCAAAGACTACCCCCATCCCATAGTGGAACACGCCGAGGCTAGCCATCGGAACATTGAGCGAATGCGCAAGGTGTACAACAATCTCTCGCCGCATGGAGGGCCAGGTATGTTCATGTACTATAGTTCGGCATTCTCTACCCCAAAGCGTGCCCACGACTTGGCATGCATGACTAAAGGATTACTGAACAGATGCTCTATGCAACTTGTATGAAGCATCGGTTATTTCAGTCATACATGCCAAGTCGTATACATGCCAAGTCGTGGACATGCTTTGGTAGAGAATGCCTATAGTTTGTTAACATTTTGCATGTCAACCTCATGTTTTGCTAGTAAAAAAGGCCATTCCGTATGTAATGTTGTTTACTTTTCAGTATTGAGCTTTGTAGATAAGGGTATGCAAGATGAATGTCTTTTTAACCTGGAGTAAAGTTATGCCACTGATGAGAATTTGGCCCTCACATTTAATTTTCATGATGCCATATTTTATTGAACATATGAGTTTTCTCTCTCTTGTTGTACTGCGAAGGTCTTGATGTTAGTGTTATAATCATACGAAATTCAACTGACACCATTAACCACATCCAATTTACAGTGCTCAGAAATATCACAGGCCCGGTGGTCTGGGTCACAAGAAATTGGCGTTGGGCCATCAAAATTGATGCTACATTCCAATCATGTTTTTACTTTCCTGACTCGGCCACATGCATATTTGATTAAACCTATGATTGACAGTTGCCTCACTTGCTGTATTGTGTAGGTCTTGATTAATACAAAATTTAACTGGAATCTTTCACTCCATCCATCTCCCTTGTATCATGCAGGTCTTCTTGGTTCTGTACCGAGCTCGAAAGAGGCGTCAGGCCCGCTGCAAAACACCAAAAGTAGTGACTCATCGCATTTCCAAGTGCGCCAGGATCACCAGCAGCGTCAAGATGTGTCCAATATCTCTATGCTGCACCTGAATGCCAACTCAGCCGCCGTTAGCGCCAACTCAGCCGCCGTTAGCGCCACAAGCGGATTTCAGGAGTTGGCGTTCCCCCGGCCGAGCAAGATGCGTTTCATGGGCATGGGCGCGTCAGGGCGGATGTCACGTCTCCTCCGCACAAATACCACCCACATGCCTCAGGCAGCGGTGTCCAGCTACCACATATCAACGCCACCACCAGCACCACCACCGCCGCCGCCACCCGCAGTCAGCCTCCATCTGCAGCACCACCAACAGCTTCCGATGCCGCAGCATACGCCGCCGCCGCCGCCGCACGTGCAACAGATCCAGCAGATGATTGTACAGCACCTCCAGGTCCAGCAGGATCTTCCCGGGACGTCGTCTTCGGAGCAGATGGTACTGGACGTCGGCGGTCCGTCGACGGGCTCTCTGGTGCAAGAGCTGGAAGGCACCGCCTCAGAGTGGCAGGCCCGCTGGCAGTTCTCTGGCCATTGACCATTGGCCCTTCATAGAGGGGGCCATTTGTATTCTTAGAAAAAGTGATATCCTATTTGGGAGTTGTTTTGTGATGTATTCTCATGCCATATCTACCTTGATGGCCTTTCAAGCCAACGCAGGCTTTTTACATCTTGAAAAATGAAAGATTAAAAGCGTTTTTTTAGTGGCAGATGTAATTTTCCATCCACTGAGAAAATGCCGATCTTTAGTATGGAGCATATGTTTGAATAAAACATATAACTTCTCTTTTTGAGAGATTTTTGTAATACAATGTAATGCCATATATCTACCTTGAATGCCTCTACATATGGCGTTTTATTTAACTATGACCTGCAACTCATTCACCACTGGCCCCAGAAAATACTTGTGCCGTTTAACGGATAATGTGTGCTTTTTACAAAATCAAATTGTCTTCAGTGGTTTAAAACAAGGATCTGCATTTGAAAATTGAAAGCATTTGATTTAGCGATCAAACATTGTAGTTCAGATCTCCCTGGAGAATTACAAAGTATGCATTTCATTCTTCTCAAAATGATAGAAATATATTAGTATTTCAATGTCATGTCAACCTTGTTAAGCCCAATTCCGGCATCGCTCTCCTAACTCCACTTTATTCCGACTGTATTTTGCCAAGTTTCCCTGTTAAATCATACAAGGCCATAAGGTCCGTAATGGGGTTTAATGCCATAAATTCTTTAGAAGAAAAAACATTTGCGATGTAGTTGTGTTATATTTACTGTACATGCCCATCATCAAGTTAGCCCTCGAGTATTATACATAGATTTGTTCTCCTTGCCTCATATGTTTACTTTCTGAATATTTTTTCATTCATAATTTGTATTTATTTTTTACAAATTGTTGAATCGTGTCTCTTCTTTGCAATATATTAAATTGTATTGTTATTTGTTTTATGAGGATAGTTTTTATTCTTATTAATGTATGAATTTTTTTTTATGTGCAGGCTTCAAATCAATTACTGATATCTTGTAATTATGTTCATTCATTACAAACTTGTAACATATTTGTTTCAATATTGATTTGATACAAACATTACACATCCTGGGCTGTATACATTAGCCCAAGGCCACCATAAATGAGCTTCGGGCAACAGAATTCTATAAATGTAAATTTTACTTCACCGACTTGGCAAGCAAATTTTAGTCAGGCAACCAAATTTTACAAAGTTGTACGTTTATGTTTGAATGGGGGCCGGAATATACTTGTTCAGGGTGAGCAAAATGTGTTAATAATAATAATGATAATAACAACGACAATGATAGTGGTTATTTGATGTAGCTATTCTATCGCGGTGCTTATATTATTATTATCCCTTTCAAAAGATAGTCATTCCTGCACATGAAGTGCACTTTTTCCACTCCCCTTTTGAGCATTCCAGCCAGTCGTCTGGTGCACACAGACATGCTAAGGAACCATGCATGTATCCATCTTTCTGGGTCCCGATTTATACATTTATTAATAATGTCATGTTTTCCTATTCCAAATCTTGGAATAGTTGGATTTCTCTGCAAGCTTCTAATAAATGTATGTTATATGAATGTGTGTGAACTGTACAGAAATCATATTTTTATTTAAAATCAAGTGGAATATTATGAAAGAGTTTTTTATGAGAGTGTGATTGTTATGCCAATCCTTAGGTAGAATTGGTTCTCTGGAAATTTTTGAAGTACTTCATTAAATGTATAAATTATTGATACATTTGCTTGTATCTATTTCCAAACTGTTGGAATGAGATGACAGGCAAAACTCGCTTAAACAAATTGAGACATTATTATTATTATTACTATTATTCTGTTTATATTGTAGTTGTTTGGCTGGCTAAGACTATTTTTATTGTTGCAAAAGATTGTTGTTGTATATTATACATTACTTTAACGAGTGTTGACTGTATATTAATTCTACATGGGGGAACGCGTTATAGCTTTTGTCGATTAGGATGAAATTCTGGGAAGTGTTTTTTCCGGATTAGAGAAGAAGATATTTTTGAATGAAAAGTACGGTGTAGCTATTTTACTGTTCCATTTTTTGATAAATAAGTGTATATTTTATTTGTCGATGGTTATCCAGAGTACCTTAGAGTCTGTATTCTTCCAAGTTGTTGTTTTATCATTTCTGACTTCAGAGCCTGTTATTATGTGGGGTTTTTCGAGCCCTTTATTAGATGTTCTACAAATTGTCCAAATTCAACTGACTAGCATTGTAACTGTATGTGATCAGGAAAGCAGGTTTTCATTATGCCCAGATACGTTACACTTGTAAATGCTTTTTTAATTATGAAACGTTTGTGACACACATACAACTGTATGTATGAGCGTATTGCAGTAAGTCGTACTTAGATGTATTTTAGTAACAACCAAAACACACTCTTTGCATTATGGTGCATTTTTTCCATAAAAGGTCACATTTTTTGCATGAAGTTGCATTTTTGCTAAAAAGATTTTTTGTTATGGAAAATTGTAATGATTGTGAAAATTAATGTATTTTTATGGAAATAAATAGTTGTATACATAAACTAATTGTGAACAAAGGTAGCCACTTATATTAAGAATAGATTGTAAATGGTGCCTATCGAAACCTAATAGTGTCTCGATAGAGATGAAAATACAAAGTTCAGCTTATAAATTACATTTTATTTTTACATTGCAGTTTTAACTATAAATAACTAGTACGACTAATAAATAGTGTACTGACTGTACTGTCAGAATATGCTGCTTATTTTTTTTCTAATCATAAATGTACAAGTAATTTAAATGATAAGGATGGTTTATATGCCTAAACAGATAAAGACATTTTTACCAATACAATATTGTAATTATATCAGCTGAAAAACAATTGTAATCATATATGTATCAGTTAGACTGAACTATATATATAGTTTGATTTAATCATGTATGTGAATCAGTTTATTTGAATCATATATATATCAGTTCAACTGAAACATATGTATCAGATTGTGCTATATCCTTGTCAGTTAGGTTAATTCATTTCAAAAGGGTTGTAATCACATTTAACGTCTCGAAGTAGAGTTGTAGGGGCAACTGAAACAGTGGATCTCTTTTTTATTTATACAAAATTAAGAATTGTATTCTGTACATTCACCACTGTTTTGTGAAAACCAAAAAACAGTATGCTGAAGAGAACACTTTTGTTTTTTGTTGTATATTTAGTGAACAAGTGTACTATTTATTTGTTTGTTTTTTCTGCTGTTTCGTTAATGCACTTTGGTTAGAGAAACACGCAAACTAACAGCTTTTATATCTTATCCTATCGATCCAACATGAATATCATGTTGCATTTGTAAAGGTAAATGGTAAGACTTGTAAGATGACAAATTTGCGAAATTGTACATTTCAAATTTTTCAGATGAAATCACAGTATTCATTTGTGTACGTACATGTACGACTACTCCACTGACAAGAATACAAAAATGTATCTACCTATGGTTTTGTATGAAAGTTGTAACACTGCTCTAAACCTCATGTTCTTTGTGTTTTAATTTTGGTTCATATCTTAGCCATTACGTTTGCCATGCAATTAAACAAACTGATGTACAAGTCACCCAAGTAATATAGAGTGGAACCTCTTTATAACGAACTGTGTTATAACAAGGTACCTGACATAGTGAGGTTATTTCACACGTCCAGGTTCTATGTGTTTTACTATTTGTAAGCCCTGATACGAGATATTTGACATAACGAGGTAAATTCAAAGGGCCTTAGTTCCTCGTTATAATGAGAATAACTTACACTGTACATATATGTTTTTGTATGGCCACAAAGTATCTTTATACAGACTCTTAGAAACAGATAAACTACTTTGTAAAATGTTATAAAACTGCCAAAATTAAGGGGGGGAAATATGTATTGTCTTTTGGACCAGGTAGATTAGTTTATTATATTATTTTCATTCAGTTTATTTATAAACGTACAAACGATAATAATCTGTATCTTTAGGGACTATGTTAACTACTCTCTGAGAAAGACATTTATCTATAGGGTCCATGTTAACTACTCACTACGATTTCTTACTTATTGGATATGCATTATTGCAAGACTTAAAAATTAGGTAAACTGCAGCAATATTCCGACAGAAACTTTGAATTAGTAAATTCGACTTTACCTTTTGGTATTTATTTGATGTACATTTGTTTAAATTTAAATTACAAATTTTATTGGTTTTGAGCAGTATTTTGAGGGAAACTATTAACTTGTATATGTGATGTGACCATTTGGTATTGGTTGTTCTCATGTATGGGTTTTGCTTTCCAAAGTTCTAGTTTTGTCTAATTTAATTGAAATTCACATTTTTCTAGGTCTTGTTTTGTGCTCTGAAGCAACGGTTGTATTTTTTTTTTCGGGCAGGCCTCACTTTATCCAAGAATATATATATATACATGATCATGTGTCCGCTTTTCAGTATTATACAAAAATCACTTATGTTTCCTGTGTATTTATGTATTGTATTTATATAAACCCATAAGTATATGGCTACACTGAAAAAAACATATTGTCAACTTGACTTTTTCGTTTCTTTTCTACAATGTAAGGTATATGATTTTGCTTCATGATTATGTGTTTGTTTTTGTATGTATTGTGTGAATTATTGTCAGTTCAAAATGGATTGTATGATTCTGTCAACAATGAAGCGAAAGGTAGATGAACAGTTACTCACTTGTCATGCCGTGTTACAAATTACATGTAATAATTTACACTAATCTATTTGGAGAATTCGGCCAATATTTGAAAACCAATGAGTGTGTGCGCGTTTGTGTGTCTGTCCGTCTGTGTGTGGACGTGTATGTGTGTGTGTGTGTGTGCATGGGTATGTAAACGCCTCCAATCGAGAACCACATTGCAACCCGACCGTGGACCGTCCTCATTTGCTCGCTTGGTGCAAAAGGATACTAATTCAATTACCATTCATATGAGGGTGCATCAAAATTCAGAAAAAATATCATGCACCCCCGTCCGTTCACGGTTGTGCTGTTGAATTTCAAACACACTGGCCCGGATACACAAAGGAGGTTTGTAGGAGGTTTGTACAAACCATGGTTTATCCATGGTCTACATTGCTAACCAGCAAATTTCACCATGTGAGAAGACAAACATGTATTTGGTGCATTTTGTAAATGTGTACCATCAACACTGTTAACAAGTAAGGAGTTTAAATTATTTCTCCCTCAGTTTACAAATGGCACTCCATAGTTGTAGACCATGTTAAAACCATGGTTTGTACAAACCTCCTTTGTGAATTCCACCCACTGTGTGTCCCCCCGATTGCCATACACAAGAGTCCTCGGATGGCCAATGAAATCTCAAACACATGGGTCCATGTTTGCATCGAGTACTTTCTTATGTTCCTCTATTGACGGCGCTTACATGTGTGTGTCACAATTGCTATTGTCCAGTACCACCTGATTTCACCAAGGCTTGCCCCAAATATTCCACATTCAAGGAAAGCCAAATGCTGGGGGTTTTTTTGTTCTTCATTTTTTTATATCCATGGGCATTTTTACTAATAAGTGAATAAATCCTGTCACTTCTATATTTTCTTTTGGGTATCGCTTATAATTGTTTAGACTATTCTCATCTGGTTTGACTGACCACCGGATGCTGCCATGTTTTCCAATCATCTGAACATGCACTAACAAAAGCCTGTTAGGTAACTGCTGCTATTGAGTCAGCTGCTATGTCAGTTAACCGCTCAAGTTCCAAAACTGCTCTCTTTTTTTAGGATCTGGCTTAACATTGTTCTCAACACCAAATAAAAAATATTGTCATGTTTTAAATTCATGCAGAAACAGACGGTCGAATTGAAATAATAGCAATCATCTATCTTTATATATAATGTCCACTAAAAATATACAACTGAAGAAATTGCTTGGTACATTATAAATCAAAATACACCAGCAAATTTGTTTATAAAGGAAGAACGAACATAGGTTCACCAATAACCACCAATTTACCGTTTTGGGGAAATAACCACAATCAATCCAATATCAAGGAGGTTCATACACAAGGAGATAATTCATACCTAGACCGTATTGTTTGAACTATGATGCCGCCACCGCGTTATGAGTACATCCACAGATGCATTTAGGCTTAATGACAATGAGGCGCATTTCTGAATTCCTGCATGTAACTCTTTATGTCTTAATGTATCCCTTTCTCCTAAGTAGCCTTTCTCCTTTTCCCTTTTATTCTCTTTCTCATCTTCTCTCCTTTTGCCTTTCCCCTTTCCCTATTCTTCTTTTTTTCTGTATCTCGCTCGCCACTCACTTGCCCTTTCTTAATTTGAATCTGTATAATGGTGTTTTACGCTGTATATATATGTTCATGCTTTTTGATGTTTTAAATTTGATGTTAAGAATTGTGAGTTTTGTGTGAACCCAAGACGATTTTCCATTAAGTTGGACGAATAAAATGAAATATTGAATATTGAATATTGAATACTTCTGGTCAGTTTCCCTATGTTTGAAACAAAACAGTGTATTGTATTGTACTGTACTGTATATAACATCACTTCTATGGGACTCAAAACACCACAAACACTCGAGCACTCTCCCCACTCCCCAGGGAACCAACAAGGATCAACAAATCAAGGAGAACAAGAAACTTGATCGTTTTCTGTCACATTGTCACAATTTTAATCAGCATCCTACTTATAATAGGAAATGAAAAGTACAAAAAGAAAACAAAATTCATGACATTTACATTTACATTCTTCCCCCTTCTGATGAAATTTACATGAAGTACCATCAGAAACAAACGTGACCAGCTATACCAAAACCCGCCACTTGTCGGTAAAAATCCAAATGTAGATTTTCACAACATTAGAAAGGCCTGACCACAAGCTTTCATTTAATGCTTTGTTCTAACTAATTGGTCAATAATTGGCAGAGATATGGTTGTTTCAATTTTACAATCATAGGTCTTTTTTACACACATTGTGTGAACTAAAAATGCCCATTTCTTTTAAACATGAATTTCCGACAAGTGCTGGGTTTTGCTGTAGCCGGTCACAAATGTGAACAAACATCACAGCACACCACACTCACAATACATACACAGTCGCAATATGTACTATCACATAAATAGGTTTGCGGTCTTAAACCCATATTTGTTGCTCAGGACTTGATTACAAAGTTTTGCTTCCTTAGATTTAAACTGTTCCTTTCAAGCTGTTGAAATCCCCAAAGACTTGGTACATCGCCCAACCAGGTTCCCTTTAGGCAAGGGGTTAACCTATTCAAGGATTCCGTAAGTTACTTGTTATTAAGTCAGCCGAGATGCTTGTCATTTATTTTGCCTAGATAAAGGGATTTGCTAGGTCTGAAAGCTGGCTCAATTTGATTATTATTCCAGGATTGTAAGCACCCCTTGGGACCAATGAAAGCGCATTCCCAAACTGCCCTGGAGGCAATGACCACACAATTCCATTAAAGGGACTTTGTAACATTGTCCAAATCCTCAAAATCAAATTGGAATTCTAGCGGTTCCCTTATCCCGGTTTGTATTTGTATTAACAATAAAAGTCATGGGACAGGTTTCTGTTTTTCAAATGTCACTTCCGTTAAAAAGATATGTACGATTGAAGTGTTCAGATGTTGAATAATCCACTGGATCGTCAAAACCGTGTACAAAGTGAGTGCAATGAGATAGTGAATATCACTTTGCTTTTTTGCTCATTACTCAGCCATATAACGTCCATTTAACTTGAAATTTTCACACAACACCCAGTGGACATATCAGATAACAACAACTTACATTGTATCAACCACTCATCACTTTTTGCACATGTCAACAAAGCTACTAGATAGATCCCTTTAAGGTATTTTCTTCCTTTTGCATGCATGAAATATAGTTATGAACATTCATTTCACACTCCTTCCAAATATTGTTTGCGACTAGTCGTGAACAGCGCATTTGAACATCCAAGATGGAAAATGCACTATATAAATGCATTATTATCATTATTATACAAATTGATTGACAAACCTCATATATCACAAACGGTACACATACATGTATAAGACCCAAGTGTCTTTTGTTAAGGAGACTTTCCCTGTAGTTTTCTTTTAACTGAAACCAAAGCCGTTTAACAAAATTGTTAAGTTATACTTCAGTACTGGTTCCTTCTGCAAGTCTTTTTTTGTGAGCCCTTTCCCTTGGTTTTGATTGCACATCAAAGTACACTTATTACAAACTTCTAAATGAGACTGATTCCCTTCCAACTACTAACAAACTTGTGATTTAACACATTTCCAGTGCGACATTTATGACCATTCCTCCGCATTCCACAACACAAACAAGTCATCTAAGCCACATGCTCAAACACTTGTTACACTTCTGTATATCAAACACAAATTTTTTTTTTTTTTTTTTAATGTATTACCCACAGAGTGTGTTCAGATTCGTAATATCAGATGCGCGTTGCCAGCTTGTTAACACTTTGTGCACAGTGCAAAATACACACTTGTTTTAGTGTTATTAGTGTCCACCTCTGTATATCAAACACAAAATATTCAGTTTTCATTTTTTTTTTAATGTATTACCCCCAGAGTGTGTTCAGATTCGTAATATCAGATGCGCGTTGCCAGCTTGTTAACACTTTGCGCAGTGCAAAATACACAACTTGTTTTAGTGTTATTTATCGTGTACAAACTAACCTAGATACATATGGTGGACCGCAGTGAAGCATTTTGAACAGTGATGCGCGGTGCCATCTTGCGAACCCCTTGGGAACGGTACGAAATACACACTTGTTCTGTGTTATTTATCGTGTACAAACTAGCCTAGTTATAAATGGTGAACCACTGTGACACATTTTATACAGTGCCCCATACATCCCCTAGCATAACGATCTTTACATATTAAATTATTAATATACGCTCCTTTCAAAGAAATGAGAATGTATTTCTGTTGGATTAATTTTTTCTAATAAATTTCCAATGAAAAGTTGATTAACCTTTACATTTAGTATCAACACTGGCACTTAAACAAAGCGTCATCATAACATAAATAATAGTTTGTAAGCACAAGACCATAACGAGAGAATGCATTTCTTTTGGTTTTCCAATGAATTTCTAATAAAAAATAAAACAACAATTACATTCACCCAGAATGCCATCATAACAAAAAATAATGGTTAAGCACAAGACTGTGAAAAGACTCTTCTTTTTTTTTTGGGAGGCTGGGGAGGGGTGGGATCCGATTAAATCAGAGGGCATGCAACCACTAGCGGCGTAATGCTCTTCCAAACTTGTAGTACTTTATATATATACTACTCAAAAAAAGTTAAGGATCACTTTTTTCTTAACTTGTATTTTTCCAAGCTATGAGTGAGTTCTTACCTAGTTCTTTCATTTTTTGAGACTAGATGGTGTCCTCATTGGAATAATAAAATGATGCAAGAGACATTATGCAACAACTGAACCACATGTGATATTGATTAGTGTGTTTGAGGTCATTCAGGAGCAAAATATGTCATTTTAAAATTATACACAAAATAAAAAGTGATCCTTAACTTTTTTTTGAGTAGTGTATGTTGTGCGTATGAATTAAGTCAGTCAAAGGTTGGCTGAAATACTCCCTACGGAGTGGAAATGTGCACTTTGTGTGCAGAAATGATAGCACAGTGTATCTTGTTGACTAAGGTAATAAATAATAGTGTAAAACGCTATGATACTCACAAGAATAGTGCTATATCAAATAACCATTATTATTATCATAACATTTGGGGACTTCGGATACATATTACATTTCACAATGAATGCTACAGGCTTTAAGGAATCCCTAGATAGTTGTTTGAAACTCTAGCGAAAATGCCCAAACATGGTACTTTTGCAAAATAATATGCAACATTTTAACTTATTTTTGAGGAAAAGTGATATTTGGAACTCCAACGAAAAAAGCCCAAAGGAGAAACTTTAGCAAATATTATGCAAAATTACAATTTATTCTTTGAGGGGACATTGATACATACTGACAAAGTTTATCTAAGCTACATATGCATACTCCTCATGGCTCCTTCAGTGGCCCGGATCCGATCGTTGTCTGCATGGGAAGAGAAACGAAAAATAAACATCAATGACTGTAAGCCCTAAATTTGCAACAAAATTCAACAAAATTCAAACTAGATAATTATCACCACAACTGACATTATTTTCCCCCATCTTTTCCATCATTGCTATCAACATTAGCCCACAAAAAAAATTAATATCATAATCCCTCTATAATTGCTATTCCTCCTCCTCCTTATCAGAACCAACATCACCACCATTGTCATCATCTTCATTAACATCACCATCGCCATTGCCAACGTCATCGTGCATGTTGTCATCGCCAACACCGCCACCACCACAATCATCACCATCTTCATCACCACCACCACCACTACCATCATAATCACCATCTTCATCACCATCATCATAACCATCCGTCATCACCATCACGATAATCATAATCAACATCATCATCATAATCATCATCATCATCACCAACATCACCATCATCACCACCATCATCACCACCACCATCATCATCATCACCACCACCACTATCATCATCATTACCAACATCACCCATCACCACCCATCACCACCCATCATCATCATCATCATCATCATCATCATCATCATCATCATCATCATCATCATCATCATCATCATCATCATCATCATCATCATCATCATCATCATCATCATCAGCATCATCATCATCATCATCATCATCATCACAACCACCACCACCACCACCAAAATCATCATCATCATCACCATCATCTTCATCTTCATTATCATCATCACCCCCATCACCACCACCACCATCATCATCATCATCTTAAGATGGGATCCTTACCTGGGTGCCGCCTTGATGATGTTGTCAACCCTGAGGATCATCTCTGCGGCCTCCGAGGCGCTCAGGACGACCTGGCGCTTGACCTGGAGCGACTCGAGGATTCCCAAGTCGATCACGTTGCCAACCTCACCGTCAGTCATGTCTGTAATGGAATACAAATTTACGATTTGTATTTCTATCTGACACACTAGCTATTCATGACCTATGGCCCTTAAAGGGGACCACCAGGCAAAGAACAACACATATTTATATATGTTTTGGTACCATTTTGTGATATCAAATAGATAGCTAACATTTTGCAAAGGGTTGTGTAATTCATAAACAATGCAATTAATTACCACTACTTACGGAACCATTATTATTTAATGGTTCCGTACGCGCCAAACATTTGCGAGTGCGCCAAATCTATTCACGCGTACGTTTGGAGACAATAGCATCCCAGACGATTCGTACATGCAGACCCATGAACGCATGCTCTAGAATGGTGATGCGTTTTCCAATTATATATTTATTTCTGGAAACATATTTTTCTGAACTTGTTGATGGAATGGACTTCTACAATTGGATGTTACCTTTCATTAATAAGAATATTATTTTTGGGTGGTGGTACCCTTTAACTCAGAGGTACTCTACTAACCCTCGTTGAACAATATTTGAATGGAGCTTTCTGCACTTTTCCAGTGCTCTTTGGGACAGTTGCATAGCCAAAGGGGGCACTCCCCCCCCCCCCAATTAATATGACAATAAACAGTCCAAAATAAAAACAAGGACAATTCTTCAAAAAATCAAGTAATACATCTATAGAGTTTATCCCCCACAATCAGTTGGACTGCACTAAACCACTGCTTTAGGGTATTTTTAAAGGACTAAATCACACTGGACTCCAGTATATATATTACTTCCAATCAGTGTTGTAAATTCACACTTACTCAGTCCCATCTTATAGTTGCCCTCTGTGTGTGCAGCCCTCAGCTGGGCCACCAGCTCCGCGCTGTCGTACCCAGCGTTATCAGCGATGATCGTTGGCAACTGCAGAAAAGCAAATGAAATACAATTGTTCATCTAGTTTCCAACTACAGTCAAACTTGTAAATAAAGACCAGCGTTATCAGCGATGATCGTTGGCAACTGCAGAAAAGCAAATGAAATACAATTGTTCATCTAGTTTCCAACTACAGTCAAACTTGTAAATAAAGACCAGCGTTATCAGCGATGATCGTTGGCAACTGCAGAAAAGCAAATGAAATACAATTGTTACATCTAGTTTCAACTACAGTCAAACCTGTAAATAAAGACCACCCGAGGGAGACAGAAGAGGTGGTCTTTGTAAGCAGGTGGTCTCTATAGACAGGTTCATATACAGTCAAACCTGTCTTAGCGGCCACCTGTCTATAGCAGCCAACCTGCCTATAGTGGCCACTCAAAGTGATCCCTTGCAGAGAAAAACAGTGTAATTGAACCTGTCTATAGAGGTCACCTGTCTACAGTGGCCACATTTCTTGTCTCCCTTGGGTGGCCACTATAGACAGGTTCATATACATGTAAACTGCTTCCTACGGATTCAAGATAAAACTGTGTACAGTGAGCACCTAGGGGGAACAAGAAGTGTCCACTGTAGACGGCTAACCACTATAGAACGGTTCCGTATAAACATTGTTGTTTTTTTCTGTAGGGGATCACGTTTGGCGATGGTAATTAATGTAGTGTAATCAGTGTTATTTTCCAAGTATAATGCCACCCAGACCCTGGATTTAGCCCAGCTGCTATGATAAGGTGCATCAGCCATGAAGCTATTTATTTTATTTCCAACTTACTTTCATATAATTCCTTTTAATAGGGAAGCAAAGATCACGTTTACATTTGATTCTCGTTGGAATGAGAAAATGATGCAAGAGACATCATGCAACAACTGAACCACATGTGATATTGATTACAGTGTGTTTGAGGTCATTCAGGAGTAAAATATGTCATTTTAAAATTATACACAAAATAAAAAGTGATCCTTAACTTTTTTTGAGTAGTGTATATGTACACATCTGATAGTAGTTAAATGACCAATCCTCGAAATCACAAGTAAACTTTGCTTTGTAAACAAAGGTAACACTTTCATTTTTTATTTTGGTCATACCTGTCTTAGGGCCCTGGCGAAAGCCTCGATAGCCACAGCCTCTTTGCCTGGTGTTCTGGCCGCAACGGCCATCACAGCATTAGCCATCAACATCTCAGATGCTCCTGCACAGGGAAAAAAATATATATATATATATATAAGATGATGACGTCATAATTAAGGGAAATTGAGCATTCCTATTGGTTGATTACTGTTGCTTAATCCAGTATAGTAAATGGTAAAGTTATAGTGCATATGTGACCTTACACCACAAAACGACCGTTATGTCGCTGTGGTAGTTTCTCTTTTATTAGCTAAAATAGTCAAATTTTGTTCAAAATCTGAGATTTAGGATTTTGGCATTTCCTGAATGAGCATATCTTAATCTAGCTTCTATAACATTTTGAGCATCGGAAATCATGTTTAAATATTATTTTTTCATCAAATAAATGTGATCTTAATACAGCGCTTTAATGGAAACTGATCTTTTAAATGGCCCGTTTCTCCCCTATTTTAAAAATGCTTCAGCCATATTCCAAATCTTTGGTGTTCATTTTGAGAGGGTTTGCTTAGTCCAAATATGACGAATGATATACCATTTTAAAGGTAATGATTTCTATTTTAATGTTTTATGAAAACCAGCAAAATCAGTTTTCCCGACTTATTGGTCGTTTTGTGGTGTAAGGTCACATATGCACTATAACTGCGCAGGGGATGGATGGCCTTGGAGTGCGTAATGTGCGCTTGTTCTTGAATGGGGAAAATGCACAGAGCGCGCAATTATTTTTAATACGCGCTGGCCCTTGTACAAAGTATGCAGGGCTGACGAGAGAACACTCACAATTTGAGCAAGGTCAATTTGGGTTTATCAACATGATAACAAAATCAGTTCCTCAAAATAATCATCTTATATAACAAATGGTACATGATTCCTGTCGTTAAATATTCCATAATAGACACCTCTACATTTTTAATTTCTCTCGTGCGAAAAAATGTATCGTTGTCTATTCTAGTATATTCAACTCAAAACCATTTGTATAATATTTTGGGGGACTACTTTTCAAGCTTGCTTGCATGAAAATAACACTTAAAATCTAGATGCAAATTTACGATTAGGTATCTCCTCATCCGATTATCCATGCCCCTTTTTGGGGCATTTCTGGGACAAATTCCCCACATTTTTTGTTATTGCTTAATTCCACTGGCCCGAAGGGGTACCCAAATATAATTTTTCATTTGTTTCTTTTTTTTCAGGGTTGCCAGATTCCATTTCAGTCCACTAGAATTTGACAAATCTTGTTTTTACATGCCCGGCTGGGCCAGAAGGCAAAAAAAAACTAGATGGATCTTCGACTGCGCGCAGTCGAAAATGATGCCTCCGCCATTACGCAATTTATTTATATCAAGCCCAAATCAACATGTACACAGAATTAATTCTGTCAACTCAATTTTGATGATACTCTGTCTTTTAGATCTTGAGTATCACAATTATGAGCTATAAGTGACCTTGACCTTTGCCCTCATGACCCCAAAATCTAATGACTACAATTGTTCCCTATTATACATTCAGGTATCAAGTTGGATTGAAATCTGATATTCAGTTCTTGAGATTTCCAATCTCAAGCTACTTTTACATATAATGAGCCCTGTGACCTTTGACCTTTGACCTCATGACCCCCAAAATCTAGGCAGTTCATTGGCCCCCCAAGATACATACATGTACCAAGTTTGGTCAGAATCAGTCAATCTGTTCTTGAGATAACGCGATCACGAGCTATTTTTGCATATATAATGAGCTCTGTGACCTTTGACCTTTGACCTCATAACCCCAAAATATAATCAGATCATCGGCCCCCCAAGATACATACATGTACCAAGTTTGGTCAGAATCAGTCAATCCATTCTTGAGATAACGCGATCACGAGCTATTTTTGCATATATAATGAGCTCTGTGACCTTTGACCTCATAACCTCAAAATATAATCAGATCATCGGCCCCCCAAGATACATACATGTACCAAGTTTGGTCAGAATCTGTCAATCCCTTCTTGAGATAACACGATCACAAGCTATTTTTGCATATATAATGAGCTCTGTGACCTTTGACCTTTGACCTCATGACCCCAAAATCTAATCAGATCATTGGCCCCCCAAGATACATACATGACCCAAGTTTGTTGATAATCCGTCAATCGGTTCTTGAGATAACGCGATCACGAGCTATTTTTGCATATATAATGAGCTCTGTGACCTTTGACCTTTGACCTCATGACCCCAAAATCTAATCAGATCATTGGCCCCCCAAGATACATACATGACCCAAGTTTGGTGAAAATCCGTCAATCGGTTCTTGAGATAACGCGATCACGAGCTATTTTTGCATATATAATGAGCTCTGTGACCTTTGACCTTTGACCTCATGACCCCAAAATCTAATCAGATCATTGGCCCCCCAAGATACATACATGACCCAAGTTTGGTGAAAATCCGTCAATCGGTTCTTGAGATAACGCGATCACGAGAACGGGACGTACGGACGTACGGACGGACGTACGTACGGACGTACGTACGTACGTACGGACGGACGGACAACCCGAAAACATAATGCCTCCGGCTACTTCGTTGCGGAGGCATAAAAAATACATAATTTATCTCTCAAATTCCATTTTCTATTCCTTCTTTTGAAGGTGGTTCGGATTCAAAAATCAGATCCGCAGTGCCAGCTTGCGAACACCTTGCATACTGTGCGTAATTCACACTTGCTCCGTCAGTGTTATGCAGTGCGCACAAACTAGCCTAGTTCAAAATTACAATCTGCGGTGTATCACACTGATTTGACTCTCAACTTCCATTTCCTATGCATCCATTAATACGTACCTCCACCGGGAACGGTGCGCGCCGACTTCGTGGTCTGCGAAAGGACGCAGAGGGCGTCGTGGAGGGATCGCTCAACCTCATCTAGAATCTGCTGGGTCGCCCCCCGCAGGACAATGGTACAGGCCTCACCAAGCGCCACGCCAGAGAACTTGATCAGCTTATCTTCACCTGAAAGGAACAACGCAAGCAAGCAATAACATTAGAAAATGTGGCGTTGAATGTTTGCACATTAGTAGGACGATGCTACAAGCCTCACCCAGCGCCACGCCAGAGAACTTGATCAGCTTATCTTTACCTGAAAGGAACAATGCAAGCAATCAATAACATTAGAAAATGTGGCGTTGAATGTTTGCACATTACAGTCAAACCTAGAGGACAATGCTACAGGCCTCACCCAGCGCCACGCCAGAGAACTTGGTCAACTTATCTTCGCCTGAAAGGAACAGGGACCGCGGAAAGGTTTTGAAAGTGGGGGCTGACCTCATTTGGGCTGTTATTATTTTGTTCTTATGTATTTCTTTGTTTTAGGTCCCCCCGGTTCCGCTGCCCCTGAGGAATAACGCAAGCAAGCAAGCAATATAAAATATTAAATGTAGTGTTGAAGGTTTGCAAATTACAGTCATACATGCAGGACGATGGTACACGCCTCAATTGATCAGCATATCTTCGCTTTGAGGAAACGCGAAAATGTAGGGTTGCTTGTTATTGCGATTGAATCTGCTTAAAAAGTTTTAGATAATAATAAAATTAACAAATGTGTGATACTTTTAATCATGTCTTTAAAAATATTCCTTGACATACAATGAATAATGCCGTAGTCACAAATTCACTGCACACCTTTCAATGTTTCTATCCAAGCCCAATTTTCTACATTTTGGGGAAATTGGGATCTCATACGAACTGATATTAATAAAGGAGTCGGCTTTATAACTGGACTCTTTCCTGGCTCACCTATCATGACCTCTTCGATGACGTCGCATTTGCCGAGCTTGACCAGGTCAGGGCGGTCAAAGGTTGAGACGATTTCTCCTCCCGTCACGAGAGCAAGACGCTCCACGCCCTCAAAGTCTGCGTGCTCTATCGCCATGACGCCCGAATCGGCGAACAACTGCTCGGGGTAGTTGTAGATTAGTTGCCTGTAAAAGAGGGGAAAAAACAACAGACTCGCATATAAGTAATAATATAATAATAACAAACTTGACATATATATAGCGCCCAATAAGATTGATAACTAGAAGGCCGACAAAGTCAGCATACCCACGCCTCCCATTAGCCCTGTTCTACCCCTTCGTCGGCCTCAACCCTGTTTTGCTTACCGCAGGCTAACCAGCGCGTTTTAGGCACGATTTGGTGAAAATGCCTAGGCCAGGGTGTAGGCCGCTTGCTTGCGGCGCGGCAGCCCCATGGCGAGGCAGTGTACAAAATTATTGACAATAAAAACACCTGAATCATCCAAAAATGTAAGTTTCCAAAGTGCACCCTACTTCCGATTGCTCGAAAATTTGAGATTTCAACAAAGTTCACTGCGAAAATGCGGCAAAAAATGACTTACGGAGGTTGAAATTGGTCGAGTTTCTCGATTCAAAACACGAACCGGATCTATAATCATCGCAAGCATCTCTTGTGTATACTTCACATGCATATTACGTGGTTCAATCAGCTGTTTGACCGCATTACATTTGGAAAAATAGTATATCCCTCCACCCTTGCAATAGCGAAGTTGCATTGCCCACAGCCAAACATCGCGCAAACTACGTGTACAAAAATATGGCCCATGCGCGCACGCCATGTAACGCCAAATGACGATGCCTAATTAAATACATACTCAAACTTCAAGGTTCCACAGAATTTGCAGGGGTCAACCAATCATCACCAAAATCTAATCGATTCTTCCATGTCACTATCCAAACATTCCCTGAAAATTTGGTGCAAATCCGTTCACCCGTTCTCTAGTTATCTTGTACACAAACAAACAAACAAAAAAAAAAACAAACAAACAAACAAACAAACAAACAAACATACGGAACCCTTTACATAACCCCCTGCCGATTTCATCGGCGTGGGTAATCATCTCTAAGCGCTTTACAATGATATTAGTACAGTCAATCCTGTCTTAGTGGTCACCTGTCTATTGCAAACAACCTGCCTATAGGGGCCACCAAAAGTGATCCCCTGCAGAGAAGAACAATGTTATAGAACCTGTCTGTAGAGGTCGCCTGTCCACAGTGGCCATTTTTTTGTTTCCCGGTCACTATACACAGGTATGACTATACGTCTAATGGTCAGGCAATAAAAAACATCAGTTTATATATGAAAGCCTCTACACATTACAGTTATGTTTATTTTTCACTAACAGCCCAAACCAGTCACTTTGCCATGAAATTGTCAGACATTCAACATGTTGAATTGGCTACGACTGAGGGAAACAGACTCAGCTTGACTGAAAACCAGTCGGATCGGGTCGAGTCGGCTCTGTGTGCAGAGGCTTTAATGGAATGGAGAATAAAGTTTCAATTTCAATTTCATTTTCAAGCACCTACCTGTTGATGAAGACATTGATGTCGTGTTTAAGGATCTTCTCCACCTTTTCTTTCATCTTCTCCTTCTCGGCAAGCTCAAGGTCAGCTATCTTGGCCGTGGAGTCCACACGCACCCTGGACCCAAACACCTACAGGGAGAGTGATGATAATCATTATCATAATCATAATCATGATCATATTAATATCTATTCAAACAATAGCCCCTTCATTTTCTCCTTCTCGGCAAGCTCAAGGTCAGCAATCTTGGCCGTGGAGTCCACACGCACCCTTGACCCAAACACCTACAGGGAGAAAAATAATAATGATAATAATAGAAGCAAGAAGATTTGCAGTAAATGATAACTAAACTGGGCTCCAAAAGAAACTTATCACTTTTTCAGAGCGACGCTCACTAAAATCCATAGCATCAAATTGAACCATATTTATACACAGATAAGCTATCATTCTCCTTATGAAGCATATCCTAAAAATCAAAAGTTTGCTTTTACTTAAAAAGACTACAGGTCACTTTTCAAAAATCACAGAAACTGCTCGCTGCGAACCTCCACGAAAGGCGGTCTATTCAGAACTTTCCAATAGCTATTCATTCAACTTCAAAGCGGGTTATGTAACCACTAGACTGGCTATTGTCCGTGCCGAGCTCTGTGCCCGGAAGGCGAGCAGTTTCTGTGATTTTTGAAAAATTACCTCTTGCGATTTCACCTTATTTTATTCTTTGTTGACTAAAGCAAACATAATCTTTTTTAGATGACCTTGCTAAGGGGTATTATAGCTAATCTATGCCCAATTATGATTCATTTTTATGCTTTGGATTTTAATGTGTGTCGCTCTTAAGAAGTGATAAGTTTCTTTTGGAACCCAGTTTAGATGGAGGAATGCCTCCGCTGTTCGCAATTTTTATAATGAGCCCTTGACATTTGACCTATAACCGTCAATTGGTTCTTGAGATATCGCGATGACATGCATTTTCGCATAAATAATACAGTTTCTTGCTCGAGTGAACGTTTTCTTCCGTTACCGATGTGCACCGAAAGCTCTCTAATATTAAAAAGGATGGAACATTTTGGCAACCTGTTCGGGGGGAGCCCTGAAGACATACCTTGATTTTGTCTGTATCCATAGGCGTGTTGGCGATCAGGATGCGGGCATTCTCGATGCGCTTGGGCTGGTTCACGCCCACCTTCTTGTCCAATAGGAAGCCCTCGTCCAGGTACGAGTCGTTCATGTTGCCTCCCAGCTTCTTGATGACCTGAATGGCGTTCAAGTCTGTCTTGCCCTGCAATAAAAAAGATAATAATTAATAAAAAACAATATAGTGGGGTTTTTTCCAGTGATGTTTGTAAAACACGCTAGGAGATATGGGTTTGTGATGAATGGATACTGAAGTAATATACAGACATGGAGAATATTTACAACCCAAGACAGTCAGTTACAAATGGTTATTCTTTTCTCTACAGAATTAGTAATAATAATAAGTAATAAGTATAAGTGGCTACTTATAAAAGCACACGTTCTGTCACTTATGGAGCATAATTATGACTCCAGTCATTGGATACACAATGCAGTCAATCCAGCACACTAAGGCCATGAAAAATAAATGGTTGGATTGGCGTAACCCGCCCGCCCCTAAAAATACCGGCGCTAATGCACGCCGACCCTAGAGGTTTTTTCTGAATTTTATTTTATTTTTTTTAAATTAACAAAAAAAAAGAAAAAGAAAAAAAAATCCCTACCGACCTACTCTAATTTTTGGTTGCCCGTTACGCCAATCAAACAATTTTTTTTTGTTGGCCTAAGTGCACTTTTTACCCTCCCTGGGAGTATTCACATCCCACCCCCCCCCCCCCCCCCCCCAATCTCAAAATGGAAGTTGGTTAGAAGAGAAACTAACTCTACCGGGCAACCCTTTATGCAAATTTGAGATAGCCACCATAGTAAAAATTAGCGTGACTTCACAAGTAGTGCGCGGTTTTCATGATTAACACCCACTTGGATAGTGCTGGTTTCTATTATGATGTCATGAGAAAAACAATACTTTGCACTTAGTGAAAAAATTGCTATGGGGAATGTCCTAGGGATTCCTATGTGCGCGATTGGGTTGAAATCGCGTAAACGTTGAAACAAAACGCAGCCAAAATTATAGAGATAAATAGAAATAATTCCAACAAAAAATTATGATGATGAAAACTAAGAGCGAATTTACCCAAAATACGCAATTACTGCAACAGCTGCAAAACAAATGATCGCATGATGCGTACTTGCAGAGATGCTAACCTTCACAAACCAAAAAAAGTATTCTGAGAGGTAAAAAACAGTATTTTGAACCAAAAAAAAGTATTTTCAGAGCTGCCAACCTTTAGGAGGCAAAAAAACATATGTTTTCGCAAAGCCAATTCGCGCAGCAAAAATACCCTTTACGCGAGCGTTAATATACCAGTGTTTGTATGAATTTGTTCGGTTTATTTGTGTTATATTTAAAATATGTATCTGGAGTAATAGTTTATCAGGGTTCAACGTAAATTTTGTTGCCGTTTTCCGATCGTTTCTATAGGGAGTACAAAAAAATAAATAAATTTTAAAAAAATAATAATAATAAATCGTTTTTGTTTTGTTTTTTTTCCCCAAGAAAACGTATTTTATTAGGGGAAACGTACTGACGTATTTTGCGTGAAAAAACCTAACAAATACGGCAAAAACGGAACGGTTGGCATCTCTGTAGTTGGCGTGACTTTGGGGGGGGGGGGGGGGGGGGGGGGGGGGTGGTAACTTGCCTTACTTTCTTTTCAACCAATTAATCCCCCTGTTTAGATGCTCAGAAACTCTGACATTTCAGCTCATTTGCATCAAGGGTTACCCGGTAAAGTAAACAAAATTGCAAACCGTAGGCATGGCCTATCTGTGGTTAGAATGTCATATGCTTTTTCAGTTGGGCTTCTAGTATTTATATATTGTATTTCTGTGGGAGCATTCAAGCAAGACGCCTGGTAGGTGCACACAGTGATCGTACCTTCATTCGCAGAACAGCGTTGACGCACAGCTTGGCAAACTTGTCCCTGTCGTGGCAGACAATCTTTGAGCTCAAAGTGGTGTAGGCAATCTTGGTCAGGTCAGACTCGAAATGTACCGGATCGTCACTGAAAGATGAGAACATTAATCAAACAATTAATTTACGCTGTTGGTCGAGGGGCACACACATTGGCCCGTATTCCCAAAGGAGGTTTGTAGGTTTGTACAAACCATGGTTTGGAATGCTGCTCACATACCGTTAATTGTAAATCAACATTGTTAACAAGTAAGGAGTTTACATTCCTTCTCCATCAGTTTACAAATGGCATTCTATAGATGTAAACCTTGGTCAAACCATGGTTTGTACAAACCTCCTACAAACCTCCTTTGTGAATACCGGCCATTACCTTTGCTTAGAGAACTGCACTGGCTAACCATTCAGTCAACGTATTCACTTTAAGTTTGTTTGTATACCTGTGCATAAAATTCTTCATGAAATATCACCTTCCTATTTGAATAACACTATCACTTTGTACAAACCTAGTCGTACTCTTCGTTCCGTCACGGACACTTCCAAACTTGTCGTCCCAAGATCTATTTTTGTATTTGTTGATAAAAAGATTCACTATTGCAGCTTCTGTATCATGGAATGCTCTACCACAACATTAGACGGATTCCTCATGTACTTACCTTTAAAAAAACACCTAAAATCCTTCCTTTTTCCTTGATTTGTTATAGTTTGTGTATTGTTGTTATTATTTCTATAATATCAATTGTTATATTTGTAAGCGCTATGAAACATTGTGAATAGCGCTATACATATCAGTAACCTGTATTATTATTATTTAAGTGATCCATCAAAACCCATCAAGGACCAGAGTTATTTCAAGGCAAAATTGATTGATATTTTCCTAAACAAGTTGGCAGTTCCTATTTTTTTTAACCTTTTAATGACATAAAAAAGGTGGAAAATATCAAGTTATTAAAACTTCAGACAAATACGAAGTAACTTTGCCGCACAGTTGCCAATTTGCGCGCCAAAATCTGTATTGAAATTATAAGAATGTGTTGCCAATTTAATGATTTTCCTAAAATATAGCGATCTACGCAATAATAAAAGCAGGTAGAGTAATGAAATAGGGCACTGGTTTTTTTAAAGATGCCAAATGTGTCAACCAACATGGTCAAAATTGAAATTAAGTGAACTAACTTCAAACATGTTTTTTTAACATTGACACAACTTATATTTTCGTGAAATATAAATATCTGGGCTTAATCTATCCCCAATTCTGCAAAATATCTATGAACATTTAGGATTTCCTGTATTTAAAAGAAAAATATGATACATTTTCACATTGCCATACTAAAATCCTACTATTCCAAATGGCATTACAAATAATACAAATAATTAAAGTGGGCTTCTGACATCATGTGTGCCATTTTGGGGGCTTCTGTTTCTTAAATTTTAGTTTTGAGGTCATTTTAAAGTGAAAAATAGCCTTAAAATTTGGATTTTGCAATTTGAAGTTTTTATATTGCAAATTTGTTTTACTGTTGTTGGTTCAAACTTATTGTATGGAAACAATACATGATAGGACATATTTACATGATATAAAATTGGAGCAAGACACTTGCAAAAAAAAATCTAATTTGATTCTTGTATGTGTTTCGGACGTTACACATTGTTAACATTTACCCTTTTTTCACACTTCTATGACCAGTTGTGGTTTAAATCTTTGCTGTTTTGGAATATTTAAATACAGAAAGTATATGTTTAGATGTAAATCTATCCAAATTCTTCTTCGAAATGGTCAAATTAACTTCATAGCACAGAAAGGGGTCTTCTATCAACCATATATGACATTATACATTACAGTACATGTAAATTTGATTTATCTATAATTATGTTCAGATCTCCAAAGTAGAGACAATTTTAAGGGTTTTAGTGAAATTATGAAGTACCTAGTACTACAATAACTACAATTTGAGAATTGTGATCTATAATTTATTGTAGCAAAGTTGCATTATGTTATGACATACCCTATTTTGTTTCGGACGTTACATGGTGTTAACATCACTTCAAAACATATCTTAACTCGCTTTGTTTGCATGATTTTGCAAGCAAAACCCATAAATATGTGCATTAATTGAACTCCCAAGGAAAGGGATAGTGAATGTAGTCCATATTGATAGACAAAATCCAAGATTTTGTACAAATATTACATGCAATTAGAAACTGTTATTATATACAGTCAAAGGATGATCGATGTGACTTTCCAGAGTTTCCTTCATCATTTTACAAAAGATAAAAGTATATGTATTGTACAATGACATACATTGTATATGATTTAAATTTTCCATTTTCTTATTTTGATAAAATATGAAGCTCAAACTAATTTTATCAAACTATTATCGAAAATTAGAATAACTGTCAGAAATGCATTACTGATCAATATGATATTAGCAAAACCTCAAATTCAAGTTATAATGGCACATGTACAACTTACACTTGTATGTACCACATAAGGTTACGGTCAAGAAATTATATTTGTTCCAGCAGATATGGTTATATTTTTCAAAGATAGTTGACTTGCACAAAAATGTAATTGATCATAAACCAGTAATGTTCTGGAAATTGTCTTAAGGATATGATAAGGAATTATCTTGGTGTACATGGCATATGCCATATAGTATTTCAAAAGTAACTTTTGTTTTAACATGTGGATTTTTTTAATACAAATGATTAACATTTTAATTATTGTCAGTAAAACATGTGGATCAACGCAGATTATTTTCTTCTTATCAAGTTTAAGTATGGAAAAACATATTTTGCAACTAATGAATGATACCAGAAGAGTAAATTTAGCATAGTTATACTGTACTTTTGTATACCACTAAAAGGCTTTGTTAATGAAAATGTCTATATTTCCACTAAATGAATAATGAAACAGAGACTTAACATTTGTTTCTTATAGAACATTATAAAGGCAATCAACCTAATAATGCATTTGATGTGATACAAAAATCAAAATCAGTATACATGTAGTTCTGTGTACTTTACAACATGAACAATTATGGGGCAAAAATAGCAATTCCTCACATTTTATAAATAAAAGTTCCTTCCCAGAGACAAATAACTGATCATTTATTTTTCAAAACACTTTTGCTGGAGCAGGAAGCATATAGATCATGAAAAATGTAGATAATACTTTTTTAAATGTTCCAAATTGAATTTTTTGTGCAATCAAAATGTGTGTTAACACCATTTTGTAACGTCCGAAACGAGCTCACAATACCATACAAAAGATTCTGTAAATGGTAAACAAAATACAGGAGTTGTTGCAGCAGGTAGTGTTTCAGTTCCACAAAAGAAAGGTTATTGTTCTAAGTAGATTAGTCATATCATTCACTATATCAAGTGTCTTGTAAAACTTTAGTGGTTACAAATTAGCTGAGAAAAATCGATGAAAAATTGGTGAAAATGTGGATTTGGGGCAGACTAAGCATCTAAATGTTGTTAAAGCATCATGTATTTTGATGATTATGTTTCATTTACTTGATCTAAATGAATAATAATAACCATATATTATCATTTTGAAAATAAATGCACCAAAATATCAATTTTGTGTTAACAATTACCCCATGTAACGTCCGAAACACATTTGTTTACATTGGTTGATCTCAAACATTTGTTTTGGCAATTAATTACCCAATTCATGTGTAAATTTGTTTTAAAATGAATACTATTTTATATTATGATGGTTGATTCATATAATGTGCCCTTTCCTGTGACTTATGAGCTTATAAGTTACATTTTTGGTTTCGGACGTTACATTTGTTTCGGATGTTACAAATGTTAACGGAAAGTTAATTTTTAATATATAATCATAACGCAATGAGCTATTACATTTTTTTTTTCTGTGATGGGAAGGTACATCAAGTCTCTTCAAAACTGAGATAAATAATTGTTTGTGTTATCCCCCTTTTAAAAATTATTTCTAAAGAAATATTGTTTCGGACGTTACAAAATTGTTAACGGAAAATGAGAGCATGTGTGCATTTCATGTTTTTTTTTTTTTTAATCGCTGGCTTAAGAAATCAGTCATTTCCCTTTTAGGCAATATGATGAGGAAACTGTTAGTTCAATTTTCATACTGATATCATTTCAATAAATTATGATACTGGTAGGGGTAATGAGGGGTTAAATTGTTAACGGAGGATGTAACGTCCGAAACACCAATTTTGATGGCATTGTACTGTCAAAATATTACTTTACATATTAAGAGCCGTTAATTTTCTGAAAGTTTAACTCACACTCGTTCATAATTTTCAACAAATAAAAAAAGAAAAAAATCTGTTAGTGTTTTTTTATACCTGAACATAATTGAACCCATTTTTGGTTGACAAATTTCCGTTAACAATTGGCCCTTTAGGGTTATCTGACCTATATAAAGGGAAGTCCAAATATTTTCGTTAAGGTATGGGAGATCAATCTAGGTGGATGCTATAAGAAAATACAAAAATAAGTTTTCAGTTCAGTATGTTTTTAAAAATACAGGCCCTCAAAGTGCCATTAAGCCTTTTGGCACCTTTAAAAAAACCAGAGCCATAGGCAGGGCTCGACACTCGCACTGGCCCGCTGGCCCATGTCCAGTGAAATTGCTCTTCGGGCCATCAAAAATGTTTAAAAGACATATTTTGGTGGCCTGATCGTGCAAGCAGAATTTCAACCTAAAATTAGAAAAATCTTGTTTTCTTCCATGTTATGCTTCATCTATAATCACAGATTTGATCAGGAAAGAGTGATTTTTTTTAATAGTAAAAAGTTAACTCATGAAATATAATTTTCGGGCCAGTAAATTTTTCTTTCGGGCCACCAGAAAAGGGGAAGAAATTATATCACTGGCCCGACCGGGCCACTGACAAAAAAGGTGAGTGTGGAGCCCTGAAATAGGGCTTAACAAAAATTGTGAAATTATGCTCTTTCTCCTTGTACACTTCATACAACTAGTTATCTTCTTACTGAAGTGTAGGACTACCAAACCACAAACATGTGGGCCATGTTCTTGATGGTTTAACTTCATAAGGCAAAAGTGATATTTGAGAAGTCAATCATACACCAATTAAGCTCTCTTTTATTTACAAAAAATGTTCCCCAAATTAGAACAAATTATTACATCAAAATTTGGCATGACATAGAGTAGGCTATGACCTTCCTGATTGTATGCAAAATTAAATGAAGCCCAAAATCACCTCATCGCCCTTATCACACTCATTGGACAATACAAATGCTTCATTTAATGTAGCCCCCTAAAATTAAAAAAAAAGACAATAAACAGGAAGTTTACTTGCCCACTTACTTCTAGATGAGATTTTCACATGAGAAATTCAGTTTTTCTCTCATAATTGACCAATAATTCAGTTGTCAGATTGGGCAACAAAACTAGGCCATTACTTGCCCTGAATTTTTACTTGCCCAGGGTAATAGGGCAAATGCCAGTGTCAAGCCCTAAAGAGGTAAAATATATATTTTTTACCTGTGGTCTTCTGATGCGGCTGTGAGTGCCTTGACGGCCTCGTCTACGGCTTTCCTCCAGCCTGCGATGATGGTGTGAGGGTGCAGCTTCTGACCAATCAGCTTCTCCGCTTCCTGTCAATGCAATTTTAAAAATTGTTCAGAGTTGTAGAATGTATTAAAGGGAACCAATACCCCCAGCAAATTGTTTTATATATAAAATTGATTATTTTTAGTTATCCATTTCACCAGCAACAGTAGAAATGTGCCTCGTCTACGGCTTTCCTCCAGCCTGCGATGATGGTGTGAGGGTGCAGCTTCTGACCAATCAGCTTCTCCGCTTCCTGTCAATGCAATTTCAAAAATGTTCAGAGTTTTAGAATGTATTA
This sequence comes from Echinarachnius parma, assembly GCA_037951105.1. NCBI lineage: Eukaryota > Metazoa > Echinodermata > Echinoidea > Clypeasteroida > Echinarachniidae > Echinarachnius > Echinarachnius parma. The sequence continues at coordinate 58,056 of JBAMJV010004651.1, forward strand.
AAGGGAACCAATACCCCCAGCAAATTATTTTATATAATATATATAAAATTGATTATTTTTAGTTATCCATTTCACCAGCAACAGTAGAAATATCTGCCTCGTCCAGGGCTTTCCTCCAGCCTACAATGATGGTGTGAGGGTGCAGCTTCTGACCAATCAGCTTCTCCGCTTCCTGTCAATGCAATTTCAAAAATGTTCAGAGTTTTAGAATGTATTAAAGGGAACCAAACACCAAAAAATATCCTTTGATATATAAAAGTGATTATTTTTTGTTATCTATTTTACCAACAACAGTAGAAATATGTGTCTGGTCTACGGTTTTCCTCCAGCCTGCGATGATGGTGTGAGGGTGCAGCTTCTGACCAATTAGCTTCTCCGCTTCCTGTCAATGCATTTTCAACTAGATGGATCTTCGACTGCGCACAGTCAAAATGGATGCCTCCGCCATTGCATGATTTATATGAGCAGAGTCACCTTTGACCTTTGACCTAGCGACGCTTTAAATCTAATCAGTTCATTGTCTCCTCAATATTCTTACATGTATCAAGTTATATGGCAATCTGTCAACCAAATCTAGAGATATACTTTCATGTCATGTGAAAATCAGCACAATAATTGGTCATTTTGTGGTGATGGATCACATTTATCTAGAGGACAGAGGTCACCTACCTTCAGCAGTTCACAAGCAAGCACGGTCACAGATGTCGTCCCATCTCCGACCTCGTCATCCTGGACTTTGCTGATTTCTGTGCATGGGGAGATTGGAGAAAGAAGGAACGTTAATTGCCGATAGGTCTCAAGTGATCCATTGGAGGGAAATGAATGCTGGAATTTCTTTAAACAGTTGATAGTGGTTTTTAAAACAGTGATTATTTCCATTACGAGTGATACCCAAGAGGAAACATACGGCTAGAAGTGACATTAATTCTGTGCTTATAACTAACATCAAGTGAAAATTCCAGCGTTTCCTTCCACTTTAACTTCATAAAGGTTTTTCCAAAAGTGATATTTGAGACTTCTACTATACATGTACCAATATCATTGTAAAGTTCTCCTGGATGTGCATAAGTTTCATAGAAAAATAACATTGTTTATTTTCAAATAGATGTTATATTTTATAATTTACTGACAACAATAAAGAAATAATTTTTCCATTAAATCATAAATATCCCAATAATCAGAGAGACATTTGAAAAATGAGTGCTCCTCATGGTTGCCAGAGTGCATTGCTCCCAATGGAAAAGAAAGTGCACTTCACTTGTGGATTGATTGCGTATGTCCGATGACTGGGATAAGGATGAATATCAATTATATTATGTGCTATGTAGATATCGCAACTTTATAATTATTAAATACAGTCAAACCTGTGTATAGTGACCACTGACCACCTAAGGGAAACAACAAAAGTGGCCACTGCAGACAGGTTATCTCTTTAGAAACGTTACATTACATTGATGTTCTCTGCAGGGGATCAATTTTGGTGGCCACTATAGACAGGTTGGCTGCTATAGACAGGTGGCCACTAAGACAAGTTTGACCGTAATAACACCCGATACAGGGAAAGGAGATAGTGACTCGGGACGCGTGAACTCACCGACTAAAATCTTGGCAGCGGGATTATCGATACCAATCGATTTCAGGATCGTCGCTCCGTCATTGGTGACAGTGAGAGGAGCATTAGGGCTGACGCTCTGCAAGATTTTGTCCTGGAAAAAAAAGAACAAAAAGATGTGAATGAAAAGAATATCATTGATGAAATACTGATGATCCTGGACTGGGAATTTCCAATAGATGTGTTAGCAAGGCAGGTGTTTTAGAAGAAAATCAATATAAACAGGGCTTGCCCTTAGCGGTGGCCCAGGTGCCAAGAGCACGATCATGCCCCAGGACCAGCCCTAGTTCCACTGATCTCTAGATATTAAGGCTGAGTCATGTCGGTAATTGTCGGAACCGGGTCCCGATAAACTTTTACCGGTCGGGAACCGGTATCCCGATAAATTTTTACCCTCGAAACTCGACCGGTAAAATCACGCAATCGTGCACGCATCGGCAAAAATGCACTGTATGGGGCTTATATTGCTCTTTTTATATGCAAATAACATTATAAATACCGAGGCTTTTATGGATTTACATATCAATCTTTACGGGAAAATAGTTACAGACTATCCAGAATTAACTCAGTTTCGAATGAAAAGTACTTTTTTTCGAAGTAAATTGGACCTAGAAATCGATCGTTTGTTCACCATTGCCCATCGCAACACGGTTCACAGAAACTTAGCCCGCTAGTCGGGCGGGGGAAACATCACATGTACGATCGCTTGTGACAGTGAGCCACTGCATGCCCTTAAAAAGTGGCTATAAATTAGCCTTTTCGCAATCAACACCATTTTGATATTCTACTTACATGATTTCGAATGGCGTTTGACAGCCGAACAGAAAAAAAAAGAGCCCCGAAACAATGAAAACAACTACTCAAAACATCGATAAAAAACGACTACATCACTCCAATTCGCTCGTATACCCTGTGTGCAAGTTACGGGGTCTCTTTTCTTGCGCAAGATCCATCCGCCGGGGACTTCCCCAATTCCTGGCGGATGGATCTTGCTGATAGAGGGCGGACTGGAACATAGTCCCGTAACTTGCACACAGGGTATACGAGCGAATGGGAGCGATGTAGTCGTTTTTTATCGATGTTTTGAGTAGTTGTTTTCATTGTTTTGGGGCTCATTTTTGTTTCTGTTCGGCTGTCAAACGCCATGAAATCATGTAAGTAGAATATCAAAACATTTTTAAATGGTGCAAATGACCAAAAAACGTATTTTGAGCCACTTTTTGAATGCACTGGCTCATCAGCTGGATCATACAAAGATCCATCAGACAACTCCCCTGGAGTATCGGACTAACATTGTGTGCACATCCGCCGACAATATCGTTCAAATGACTAGCAATTTTGCGCTTCCTGTTCAATTTCTGACTGTCAAATGAAGTAATGAACCAAGAATTTCTCGAAAATAACCACTCTTTAAAGTAAATGATATCAATTGCCCCGTTTTTATTTGAATTCCGCTACATTATTGTGATAATCTTAATTTCTTTTTTAACATTTTATTTTTTAAATTTTTTTTTCGGGGCACTGTTTCCCGATATACCGAACCGGGTCCCGATTGAAACGGTCGGTAACCGGTGTGATCGACCGAACCGACTCAGCCTTACTAGATATGATTGTGATATCCTTTACGGTTGAATGAGTAAGGGCGGTGTGTGTGCTCTGCTGCGCTCTGTTGATTTGTATGCAATTCTATCATATTGACATCAATGAGTTAGAGCCAATGATGCTAATTACCATGGTAAATGTCGCTGGTCCGTAATCGGGCCCCTGCCCCCTGGTGCCAATGGCCACTAGAAACTTCATTTGGCAACAAGAAACTATTGCACGGCTCGACACTAGCTCTTGCCCACTTGCCCGGGGCAAGTAAAAACTGATGTCGGACAAGTAAATTTTCATGAATGGTCTAACTTGTTTGCCCAATCGGGCAACTCAAATTTCTCTTCAACTGCTAGAATAGAATGTATTTCCCTACATAAAAATATCATCTAGATGTGAGCGGGCTAGTTAATTGTCTGTTTGGGCAAGTAAAAATTGGAACATTTATGATTTCACTTGCCTGAACGGGCCAGTGGAGAAAAAAGTTAGTGTGGAGGCTTGACCATTTTTTTTAAATGGGATTTTGATGCTGTATCATGCTTACCATTCCTTTTGGTCCCAGCGTGCTCTTGATGAGATCACCGATTGCGATGGCGCCGATAAACGACGACATGCGAGCATGTTCCGCCTTCTCCTCCTCCCCACCCTGCTTCAGGATCTGTACTGGCTGCAACTGTTGCATCAAAAGGAAAAAGTTTCTTCATTATAAGTTAACCCATTCCCTTCGAGTTTATAAAATCCCCATAGACTTTGTACACAACCCCCTCGGTTCCCGTGGTCAAGGGGTTAACCCCCTCAACTGTCTCATAAAAACTATTGAATCGTTTATTAAGGCCATATTGACACACTAAATAACATACAAAAACTCTAAATTGCCCCTTCAGTTTATATTCCCTCGCATAATTTGTTTGGAGGACAGCAATCCAAGATCCCTGATCAAAGAAGATCCAAGGTGAAGGTCCAAGAAATAAATACAAATTCCCCAGCCGGCTAGACACAGGCAACATGAATGATGAACATATTATATGTCTGCACTCTGCAGTAGCAAATTTTTTTTCAATTCATGTGACCTCACACCACAAAATGACCAATAAGTTGGGAAAAATGATTATGCTAATTTTCACATGACATTACAGCAGAAGTCATAACCTTTAAAATGGTATATTAATTTGTCATATTCAGGCAAGGCAAACCCTCTGAAAATGAGCGCCAAAGATTTGGAAAATGGCTGAAGCATTTTTAAAACAAGGGAGAAACGGGCCACTTCAAAGATCGGCGTCCATTCGAGCGCTGTAATCTGATAACTTTTATTTGATGAAAAAACATATTTAAACATGATTTCTGTCGATCAAAATTTCACAGAAGGTAGATAAAGATACCTTCATTCAGGAAATTAAAAAATCCTGAATTATTTTAAACCAAATTTGACTATTTCAGCTAATAACAGAGAGCGACATAACGGTCGTTTTGTGGTGCAAGGTCACAAATATTTATTTTCCTGACATTCTGCCATTAAGAAATTGGTTCTCATTTTGATGGATAAAAAATAACTAGATCTACACAAATAAAAACAAAAAAAATAATGTATTGTTATCGTGACATCAACAGCATCAGTCACATCAGTCATCACCATTCAAAATCATTTACATGGAACACGCAATATACGCTAATACGCTGGAGATAACAATACCGCCCATTCGTACACTGTACCGTTCAACAGTTGAATGCTATGTTTTAGGACGCATCGGTAAGGAAAACGGACAGGAAATAATCTTTTTTTTTCTACAGTTTGCGGTCTTCAAAACTACAGAGTCGGTAATTATTATCAAAGTATATGAATTGTGGATCACATAAACGAAAGTTTTTTTTGCATTTGCTGGTATTAAAATGACTAAATGGAGGGAGAAATCAGCCGACAAAAAATGTTTTTGCGTTGGATAGTGCAGCAGGCGGAAGAGGTTGATCTCCGCACAACGCTATTGTAATGTACCTATGTGTGGCATGGAACAAGAATTGTTATAATTTCTTCTCTAATCTAATTAATAGTCTACTCAGTACTTGGAATGTTGAGACTTGACCCGAGTCTTGATCATCATTCATGCCTCATGCCCACCCCTACAAGACAAGGGGTTAACAGCATGCTGCATTAACCCCTTACTCCATTGCCTTGAAAAAAGCCTGATAGTCAGCTGCCTTCATTGTCCAAGTAAACAATGGGGAATTCCCCTGTCTACCTAGCCTTAAAACTAGATGTTTTTCACACTATTGATCAATTTGATGCTGTGTATGTCTGTATAAATTGCATAATTGCTTTGGCCTTTGTTCAACAAACAATTATAGCATGCCTTCATTGAATCATTGTGTTAATCTGTTCAAAGCTGGTTGTAAAGAATTCCTTAGAGTCACAAATTGACCTATATTCATTGTTATATACTTTGGAATGCGATACAAAAGCCACATGTATTGACTATTGTCTTGTCCAGACACCTATTGAAATGCTGCACCCCTGCAAATAGTACAAGTCAGAGTACTTTGCAGAACCCATTGTCAGTTAGGTCATTCAGACACTAATCTCTGAAATAATCCCTTCAGCCTTTTGATAATACTGGCTGGCAGACAAGCCTAAACATGTAAACAACTGTTCTAAAAATGGGGTTGAGGGCTGCACAGTCAGAAAGCTCAAGCTCAGATTGGAGCTTCAAGTCATAGATCAAATAATTTAAAAACTGGAATTTAAAGTGATTCTGACATTGGAAAGCTCATGTAAGTTTTAAATTATATTAAATTCTAACCCCCTGTTATGTTAAGTTTGATTAATTGGTGAGATTTTAGCTAGAAATGATTTTATGATTTTTGCCAGTCTCACAAATTTGTTTACTGCAGCCTGCCTATGAGAGTGACCCTAGGCCTAGGGTGCCTCATGCCATGGTCTTGAGACTTGACACCGACACGACAGGTCACAGAAATGGAATGGGATGTCCAAAGCCAAGGCAAAGACAAGTTCCTAACTCTAATATGACATTTTATAACACACGGCCAGTCAATACGTGATCGTTTCAATCTCAATTTTCATTGACATTGTCTTCATTGCATCAAGTTATCAACTCATCAATTTTTTTTTTTATTTGTCAACTCAATTCAATTCAAATCATGAATCATGTCAATTTAATTTGAGTTGATCATTCATCTTGAAATTTATTGAATAATTTCTCAGTCAATAAGCAGTCACATAGTTCATAATCACAATCTCTATTTTTGGTGTATTTTAATGTAAGTTTAACTTAATTATAATTTATAGTGAGCAATAATTTCGGTTCATTTAATTACAAGCATGAAAATCAATACGTGGGACTGTTCTCACTCGCACCGCCCTTGTTGTCAAGCAACAGAAACGTTCAAAATGCACCACATCTAGCGCAGTCTACACTCACATTACAAATAAATTACTTCATTCTTAATAAACCATAAGACTTAGCAGTGTATTCTAAATAGAAAATATTGTCATATCTTTACCATTTTCGCAGATTTTCGGGCTGTTTTTAGATGGTTTCCTGGAACAAAATCGCTCTATCACCACGAGGAACTGGCTCAAATCTGTCAATAGAGGGCGTTTGAACAAAATTCGCAGAGTTATTTGTAGCTTAGACCAATAAATCAGTCCTTCTCCTCGTTTGTTGTTTCACTCACCACTTCAGTATGACGTTATAATATAAAAGGACCCCTCTATAGCAAGGTGAATTTTTCTGTCTAGCTGTAGCAGCTTTGTGCGCATGCAATGCTTGAATAGAAAGGAAAGATCTCGAATAATGGTGTGAGCCCAAACGGCTATTACATTTGTTCAATGCAGATCAGAGCCTTGTGTTCTGTGCATGCATGGCATAGCGTCGGGGATGGGCGATTTTGTATTTAAATGAAATTCATAAATGTTTAAAATATTCATAAAAAATATATACTTTGTGGATGTTTGTTTGTTTCATTCTTGCAGACGGGTGGAGGTATGTCGTAGCAGCTACGGGGGCATTATTTGACCCCCCCCCCCCCCCCCATTATTTGACACTAAAAAAACAAACATACATATTTAGGTAAGGCGCTTTATCAAATTAATAGAGAAATGCATTGAGGATGACTGTTCCTACGGGCGTAACATGTCATTGATACCCATTCAACTGGGGGGGGGGGGGGGGGGGTGATCTATTCATTCATCCCCCCCCCCCCCTGATTAATAGGTAGGCCTATTACGTAAGTCGCTACGCCCGTGACTGTTCCCCCACCCCCCCCCCCTCAATGAGTCCGCTTCGCCACACGTCTAGTACCCAGATTGAAAATACAAGTCAATTTAAATATTGCAAAAGTAAGCTCATGATTATTCATTCCGATAATTTCGAAGAATCATTTATTGTCGACGGAGGTCAAATTTTCTGGTAAATCACCAAATCCTCTGATTCTCCCAAAGGATGACTCCTTTTTATTGCTTTCTTTGTTCCTTTTTTTTCTTCTTCATTCCACTAATATAAAATGTTTATATATACGGTAGCCTACATCTTTTGATGTCCTGTCACAGTTTCACTAGAAAGCCGAGCATCTCTGGTATAAAGATGGGGTGATTTGATATTATTTGGGGTTTGTATAAATGTTACATTCCATAGGCCGCATTTAGGGTTTCATGAGGAACTGGGAAATCAGTTTGCCTCCCCCCCCCCCCCCCCCCCCCCCCCCCGCGCCTCCCTTCATTCATGTCTGATACATGCCTCCTCTCAAGGGCATATTATATAGTTGCCATAGAGAAATGTTTAATTATGCAGTGAGAACCCACAACTCCCTCCAGGCCTCCTGACCACTGACATACCCCCCCCCCCCCCTCCCCCTTGCTTGCTTGTTAGCCGGTAGTATAAGGGGATTATTTGTTTATCTTTTCATTGCTGGAGCACCTCCCCCCCCCCCCCCCCCCACCCCCATTTGCAGATTAAATATCTCGCTGGCACCACAGTAGCTCAGTGGGGTTTTGAAAGTATTTTCCGGCCGAAGGATCGGTTAAACAAGTAGGGCCCAATTTTGTTTTCCTGTGCATGTCTAGGCTATATAGTATACTTTCCTACATAATGAACCATATGTTACAACCCCCCCCCCCCCCCCCCTTCTCCAACCCGATCTATATACTAGGTATAATATGTCGTTTTATATATTTTGTATTTCAAACGTTCAAAATGTATATGTGCATAACTTGTTTTATTTTACCCTTTGTGTGTGTGTGTGGGGTACTTTGATCGACTTCTGTATTGTCACTTTTCATTGGCCGTATCCAAAATAGCGTATTTTTTCGTGAAGGGCCACAAGATTATTGTGTGTGTGTATGTGTGTGTGTGTGTGTGCACAGTTACTCGAGTCTTGAAATCTTTAAAAGGGGGTCTTTTTTTGTAAATGTGTACTGAAAATTGTACGCCAATTTGTACCCATTTTTGTGTTAAAAGGGATATAATAGTTTGCTTAAAATGTTCTTGAGATGCTGCAACTGGGTTAATTTACACTTTGAGAACGAGCATGTGTTATACCCGGGGGGGGGGGGGGGCACTCATGTATAATGTAAGACGGGTATGTGCCGCTTAAAATAACCCCTTTTTCACACCCAATCGCAGCTCTAAAGATACCCGATTTTCAACATTGCCGCTCCATAGACCCCCGGAATGACTTGGCTAGCGCCAAGTCCATTATTCTTCTTGTAGTTCGGCTCCATAGTCCTCCAGAATGACTTGGCTATGTATTTGACTAGCGCCAAGTCCATTTTTCTCTTCTAGTTCGGCTCCTTGGACCACCATTTGAGCCTTTTTGAGGGTTTCCGTAGGTCTTTGGTAGCTCCATGTCTATGTTTTTTTGTAGTTTTAGTCTGCTCCTTAGACCCCTTAACTCCCGTTTCAGGGTTTTTGTAGCTCCAAAGACCCTATATTTTGTGCTTGTAGTCAGCTCTTCAGACCCCCATTTCAGAGTTCCATGAGGCACACCCCTGTCAAAAAATAATTCGAGTGCCCCCCCCCCCCCCCCCCGGGGTGTTATACTTTAGAATTTGAAGCGACACCACCAGGGGGACGTTTCACAAAGATTCTTAGTTGGACCAAACAATTCTGGAGAGCCGTTAGGTTCTTTGTAAAATTGTTGAAACAGTTCATTTGAAAATACATGAAGTTGGATCAAATAAATTATTTTGCTATTATCATGGAGCCTTGAAATAATTGATTTGTTAGTTAGTAGAAGTCTTAAGTACTTATTAGTTGTATTTTTTTATGTTTTTCCCCCAAGGCTACGAATGGCTTTCTATATTATTGTTGGGTCAAACTTATAGTTAAGCTCAGCTTAGAATCTTTGTAAAACTAGATGGATCTTCGACTGCGCGCAGTCGAAAATTATGCCTCCGCAATCACGCGATTTCAATATCAAGCCCAAATTAACATATGACCCCAAAATTTGATGGCTACGTTGACTCTTTATAATACATTCAGGTACCAAGTTTGATTGAAATATGACATTCAGTTCTTGAAATGTTCCCATTCAGGCCATTTTCGCATATTATATATCGAGTCCTGTGACCTTGACCTTTGACCCCCCAAATCTAATCAGATCATTGCCACCCCGACATGTACACTCATACCAAGTATGAAATTGATCCGTCAACCGGTTCTTGATATATCGCGAGAACGAGGCATTTTTGAACATATATTGAGTCCTGTGACCTTGACCTTTGACCTCATGAACCCAAAATCTAATCAGATCATTGCCACCCCAATATGTACACTTACACCAAGTTTGAAATTGATCCATCAACCGGTTCTTGAGATATCGCGAGAACGAGGCATTTTTGCGCATATATCAAGTCCTGTGACCTTGACCTTTGACCTCATGAACCCCAAAATCTAATCAGATCATTGTCACCCCAATATGTACACTCACATCAAGTTTGAAATTGATCCGTCAACCGGTTCTTGAGATATCGCGAGAACGAAAACGGGACGTACGTACGGACGGACGGACGTACGTACGGACGGACGGACAACCCGAAAACATAATGCCTCCGGCCACTTCGTTGGCGGAGGCATAACAACCCCCAAGGGAGGGGGGGGGGGGTACAAAGATTTTAAGTTGAACTTAAATTGAGGTCGGAGCCTCTGAATGAAACAAATAATGTATGTAACTAGGTAGTATTAATGTTACATACATAGCAAATAATGGCTTTCCACAAGTCTGGTCAAATACATGTACGAAGATCTTTAGGCCAAAATATTCTCGCAACTCTCAAAGGGATGAGATGCCCCCACCCCCCCCCCCCCCCCATGCTTTGATTGCTTTCCATCCATCGATAAGGGGCCAACTACAAAGTATGTACGCACAAGATGGGGGGGGGGGGGGGGGGGGGGTCACGCTGATGCGTACGCTGCATTCAACCACATGCAAACAAAGTGGGTACAGGGGGTGAGCCAGCTGGGGGGAGGGGGGGTCAATTTCGGACAATAATTTGCATACGTACCGTGTAGATGGCCCCTAAACATGTGATTTGATTACAGTGAAACCTCTTTATAAGGAGCACCTTGAGCCTATTGAATTCACCTTGTTATATCAGTGCCCCCTTGCAGAAAGTGTTGAAATTAATTGCAAGACAGTAAATTTGCACTTTTTAACCAATCAGATCTGCGCATTTAGTCACATGATCTAGGCCCCGTTGCAGAAAGATTTATTAGAAAAATTAGAAAAAATTATTAAGTTTAAATTAATTGAAAGTCAGATCATGTGACTAAATGCAAACATTTTCCGATTTGCAGTAATTGTGTCTCTTTCTGCAACGGGGCCCCAATCTCGTGTCGGGGCTTAAAAATAATAAAATACATAGAAACTTGACCTGTGAATGAGCTTGTTAAATAAATAGGTTTCACTGTTTTTAACCCTTTTCTACCACCCATTCAGCTAATCGATCAATGCATCCACGACCCACCCATCTACCGACTCGCTCTTTCACTAATCCATTATCTCATTCATTCACTCCCCCATCCATCCACTCACTCATTCGGCAATCAACAAATTCATTTATCCGATAAATAACACATCCAGCAGTTCTTGTTCAGATAAATAATTTACAACACTGGTTTAGATCTGTAAGTGATACCTATTGTTTAGGGGGGGGGGGGGGGTGATCTATTCATTCACAACCCCCCCCCCCCCCCCTCCCACACCCCTTGATCAATAAGCAGGGTTCTTACACTTATTTTAAAATCAAATTCCATGACTTTTCACCAGGGTATAAACAAGGTTCTTTGACTTCTTTCAGTACACCTTTTTTTTCCAAAAACAAGTTCTAAAATTTGATATATATTTCAGTGCTGAAGAAATGCAGATAAAATGAAATTCCCTGACTTCCTATGACCCATGAGATCATTTTATAATTTTTCATGACTTTCAAGGCCTGGGGGGTGTTTCACAAAGATCCTAAGTTGGACTTAAAAAGTATGGAAAGCTGTTAGTTTCATTGATTTTTTTTGTAAAAGTCCTTTAAAAGGCATAAAATGTTGTTTCAAATCATAAATATTTTTCTATTATCTAGGAGATTTCATGTTCTTCATGTAAAATTTATGAAAACTCTAAAATACTTGCATGTTTGCTTATGAATGAATATATGTTATTCCAAGGCTACAAATGGCTTTCCATACTTTTTAAGTCCAACTTAAAGAGTTCAACTTAGGGTCTTTGTGAAACACCCCCCAGGAATTGCTGGAAAACAAACAAGTGAAATTCCATGATTTTCCAGGTTTTTTAGGCCCTGTGAACCCTGACAGGCATTACGTAAAGATCTACGCCAGTGAATTACAACACAATTTTACAAAACGATCCACCAAAACACAAAAATAGTCGCATATTTGCACTCTAGAGATTTAATTGTGAGTCCAAAAATGGTGAACGGGATTTATTTGAGAGTGTTCTTCCACTCGAATGGTGAAAATTCCAGATAATAAGTCTATTTTAGTATCCATAGATATCAAAATTGGCGAAAGTTCTGTCCCATTTTGAAGTATGTATCCTGGCATGTCCAGTCCAGTGGGAACACATGCAGTAAGAACTGCGGTTTTCGCAAAGAAAAGGCATCCATTTGCAATGTTGGAGCGTGGGTTGATTGGTTGGGTGACACAGACAGTGATGAAGGTGAATCTTGGCCGGAGATGGTGATGGTGATACGAGACATTTAGAACTGGATCATTTGTCCCTGGAGAATGTAAAAAAGGGAACAAAAGAAAGGAGAGTGGTGGTTAAAGCAATGTTTGTAATATTATAATAGACACATTCACACAAACAAAAATGAAAATCAGCTGTGGGCAAGTAAATTAAATACAAATTATTAGGAAAAATTAGGGAGAAAATTGCTTCCCCAACTTTTTTTGTTCAAAGCTTTGGTTGGATCATATCTGTGTAATAATTGTTTTTTTTTTATTGTCGTGCAACATAGATGCCGAAAATTAGCATATATGCGTCCTGGCGTTCTAATTTATACCAGAACAGAGAATGCATTCATCCAGAATTTTGTGTGCGTCCAAAATATTCTACTCCATTTCTCACTTATATATGACATCAAAGAATCAACGTGTAATATTGCGGTGAATATACTGAGAACATGGCTGCTTTGGCTAAAATTGAAGACGGTGATAGCGAGGGGTCGACTGTAACCAATTCGCCCCTAATGCAAGCCTCTACACCAGGGCTCCACACTCACATTTTTAGTCAGTGGCCCGGTCGGGCCAGTGAAATAGTTTATTCTCCTATTCTGGTGGCCAGAACGAAAATTTACTGGCCCAAAAATTGTATTTCATGAGTAAGAGCTTTTAACTTTTCAAAATATTACTCTTTCCTAATCAAACCTGAGATTACAGATGAAGCACAAGATTTTTTCATTTTGTCAATGTTGGGTTGAAAATCTTCTTGCCCGATCGGGCCACCAAAATATGACTTTCATACATTTTGCTGGCCCCAAGTGTAATTTCACTGGCCCCGGGCCAGCGTGAGTGTCGAGCCTTGCTCTACACTGACCATTTCTCTCTACTGGCCCGTTTGGGCTAGTGAAAATCATAAATTTTAACATTTTACTTGCCTAGATAATTCCCAGATGAGAGTTGCACATATGGAACTAAAAAATTATAGTTGTCCAAAATGTGCTTTGTACATGCCCCGCCTCAGGCAGTTGGGCAAGTGCAAGTGCATAACAGAACTGTAATGTTTGTATTTGTGGTAGAACCCACATCTACAATTTAAATGGCCATACTATGCAGTGTGATTTTCACCTTTTACATGCCATAAAGTTGACACAATTTCCTGGTCACACAAAGTACATGGCCAATGTATGTGTTATCATTTTCTGAAATCTGAAATCTTCGTAGACTTTGTACACAACCCACCCGGTTCCCGTAGTCAAGGGGTTATAGCCCGGTCACATATCAACGGATTGCGCAAACGAATGTCAAACGGAGAGCTAAATTTTCCATCCGTTCTATACGTTTCTTGTCCGTTCCTTGTCCGGTGATGTACGTTGTTCTATGTTTTGTACATGAAGCAATGGAGATGACTTTCATCACCGGGTAATTTAATTTCGCAAATTGTCTACTCGTTGGGCATACGTTTCCGATATCCGTTGATATCTGACCGGGCCATTAACAATACAAGCCAGCATCGCATTGTCTATGCAATCATGACACACAGCAGAATGATAACGTACCTTCCTCTTCTTGTCTCCTCCCAACTCGAAGTGCTTGCACCTCTTGAGGGGCAGCTGCTTGCGGAATTTGCACTCGTTGCACTCCATCCTCAACACAATCTTCTTTGTGGTCTTGGCCTACACAGGGAGACAAAGTGAGAACAAGAACTTACAAATTGCATCAAAATCATCATTATTATATGAGAAAAAGAACTTCAAATTGCACCAAAATCATTTTGTTTCATCAAGCAACTTCTAGCAAAATGGTGGGCCAGATCTTCAGTTGTGCACATTCCACGTACCATTGGTCGAGAGCACGATCATGACCCAGGACCAGCCCTAGTTCCACTGATCTCTAGATATGCTTGTGAAATCCCTTACGGTTGAACGAGTAAGGGCAGTATGTGTGCTCTGCTACGTTCTGTTGATTTGTATGCAATTCTAGCATATTGACATCAATGAGTTAAAGCCAATGATGCTAATTACCATGGTAAATGTCGCTGGTCCGTAATCGGGCCCCTGCCCCCAGATCACAACTAAGCATGTACCACATGGTCCATGGTCTGAGAACTTGAAAATTGTATCAAAATCATAAATTGACAAAAAGGTCTTAAATTAATTAAAATATTATCACAAGCCACTGCACACTACACCACCCGATTCTGATCTGATGAACTACCGAGTATCTGAACTAAGCAAAATGTGTGTATAATATAACGAATGTAAATTGTATTGTTTGGATCTTCTTTTACTCATAGTGGCAGTTGCCAGTTACTTGCAGAATTTGCACTCATTTAATGTGTGAAAGTGAAACTAACCTTCTTGTGGAAGATAGGTTTGGTCTGACCTCCATATCCCATCTGCTTCCTGTCGTAACGCCTCTTACCTGAAGGTGAAAGAAACAGAATAATACAGTGAAATTAAATACTGTACATAACTTTAGAAATAAAAAAATTTAAAAAATATCTAGGCTAATTTACGTGACAACACAAGGCTATTTATTGCTTGGAATGGCAAAAAAACATGTATACATTTGCACATGATTTGATGACAATTATCGTTACATTTTTTTTTTCATTAGCTGTCGAAAAATATATTTAATTTTTGCCCTCTATATTACGTTACAAGATATGAATAATTTTCTACATTTTCGAGACCGAGACCAAGGTTTTTCACACTTTTCGAGGCCGAGACCAAGACCAAGGTTTTTCGCACTTTTCGAGGCCGAGACCAAGGTTTTTCGCACTTTTCGAGGCAGAGACCATCGATGACGGTCGAGACCGCTCAAATTTGGTCTCAAGACCAGTTTAAATTTCAAAAGGGGGGGGGGGGTTCAAACCCCCCAAAACAGTCATTTTTTGGTCAAAGGGGGGGGGGGGGGGGTTGAACCCCCCAAACCCCCCCCCCCCCCCTGGGTACGCCTATGGTTGCAGAGGCATAGAAAAACTGCTGAAAGATCTACTTAAAAATTGCCATTGCGTAATTAAATGATAGCAAGTCGATAAGGAGCCTAGATTTCAATACCAGCAGTATCTTCATCAGGGCAAAGATAAAGGAAAGGAAATGTTACAAAGCAGTTGATATTTTACCTTGTGTGTACAGGGAGGCCTTGCCAGCCTTGTACTGTGTCACTTTATGGTTCTTGTGAGTTTTGCATTTCTTGCAGTAAGTGCGGCGGTTCTTCGGAACGTTCACCTGAAAAGCACAAACGAGACAAAATAAAAGTTAATGGAAACTGTTGGAAAACATGGCAGCCTCCAGACGTCAGTTATAACAGACGAGATTGGGAGATTTGTCATGTCATACTCTCCTAATCGGTCACTAACTTCAGGTTTAGCTTAAAATGTAACCCAGAGGAGAGAATTTACAGAATTTTAAAGGGAAAATGATGCTTAAGGTAGCGGACAAAAAGTCCATTCATGATCGTGTCCACTGCCATTTCAAGCAGATTTTATTTTGGCTTGGACGCCTTGCCACATTAACACCAAAACCTATCCATCTATTCAATTTAAATCTTAGACTAGGATCTTGGAGCGAACTTCCAGAAATATTGCCAACATGACGTTTTCAGAGCCTTGATGTTGCCGTTCCGAGGTGAACTCTTCTGGTGAGATTATGGCACGCAGATTAGTTGTTTTACTCTTACACACACACACACTGATCAGTGTCAGTATGTGCATCAATGCAAATAGTTTTATTTTCCAAGATACTTTCGGTTGATTCTGAAATATATATAATATGGGGGCCGTTAAAGGGATCTAGTAACTTTGTTGACATGTGCAAAAAGTGATGAATGGTTGATGCAATGTATATTGTTATTATCTCATATGTCCACAGGGTATTGTGTGAAAATTTCAAGTCAAATGGACATTGTAATTTTTGTATGGCCAAGTTATGGGCGAAAATGCAAAGTGATATTCAGTAACTCAGTCACTGCACTCACTTTGACTTTGTACACGGAAGAAAAACTCGCCCGGAGTTTTTCTTATCTGAATACTTCAATCATACATATCTTTGTAACGAAAGGGAAATTTGAAAAACCGAAACACCCAATCATACACCCAATCATTACTAGTGAATACACACCGGTGACCGTGTACGATTTCTTACGCGTGTGCGAATTCGTCCCCGCGGTGATAATAAAAGGCGGAACAGTTATTATACATGGTGTTCAAGAGAATCGATTGGACATGTAACACAAAATGTCAGCACTTATTTAAGAACAATGTTTTAGAAATGTATATTATAGGAGGCAGATGTCGAGATCGACACGATTCAGACATGGGCACTACACACGCATACGCACAATCACATAATTATCAGCGACAAAAATAATAATGTAATGACTTAATTTTCACCTTTTTAACTCATAACTAACAACAAAAATAATACAAACATACATAAATACATTCATTATTTTCATCTAATTTAATTTTAAACAAGGTTTATATACGATCACTGAGATTTGCAATGATTTTAGAATGGACTGAATACTCGATCGTACCATTTTGAGAAACTTCTCACGGAAAGAGGGAGAGAGAGGACAATGAAAGAACGCTTTCTATTGGCTGGTGAAAAAATGAGCTTTCATGTCGGCTTACCTCATTGGTTAATTGCCGACACCACTATTGGCAGTATGGTAGTAATAAATATCAAATTCTAAAAGAAAATGCGTCTCTGGCCTCGACCTCAAACTTCACTGACCTCGATCTAGTAGCTGCAGAGCTAGACCGAACAATCGTTCGTTTACAATATTTCGTTACTCCGCCTAAGCTTGACGGTCGGATCGCGGGTATATTGGATATAGTAACAAATCCGAATAATTTATACATAAATCCCATATGAAGAGACGGGTATTTTTGTCTACTGCAGAGCTAGCTCGGGGGGGGGGGGGGGGGGGGGGGGGGGGGGGGGGGGGGGGGGGGGGGGGGGGGTCCGTCGCAAAACAAAATTCGCGGCCGAGGCCGAGACCACTGCATTGGTTTAGATGGTCGAGACCGGTAATAAGTGGACCCGAGACCAGCAAAAAGTGGACCTTTGCAGTTTGCACACACACAAATATTTTGTAAAAAACTTTGATAACGAGAACTTCAAGAGAGACTTACAAAGAAAACCAAAATTATTCATACATCTAAGGGAACATTTTCCTAGATCACAAACTACTGAGTGATGAGAAAAAAAGAAAATGTGAAGAAAGGTATAGTCAGGTCTAACTGACACCGGCCCCCATGCATAATCATACTGCTGTATAAAAAATTACATGATTTTGCCCGTGATATGAGAGACGGGTTTGCTCGATATAATGACATTACAATGTATTTTTTCACGTTATCTATATATCTTATAACAATAGCTCAAGAGAAAAAATGTGAAGAGAAAAAAGAAAAGAAAAACAAAATCCAAACAAACAATCAGCACTCACTGAACACTATACCTATGAAATACAAGTTTTTGTTTGCACTCAGTAGTTTGTGATAATGCATATTTTAATGTGTGATTATGCAATGTGATAATGCACTGATGATAATGCATATTTTAAAGCTATTGTATTATAAGATATAGATAACGTTGAAAAAATACATTTGGATGGGCATCATCCATAACTTGGCTATAACGGGGACATAGGGGCAGCCTCCCCCCCCCCCCCCCCCCCCCCCCCGTATATATTCGGGCAAAATCATGGAATGTTCTCGGGAAAACTCATGTCACAGTTTGGGCAAAATTGTAATGTCATTATATCGAGCGAATCCGTCTCATATCACGGGCAAAATCATGTAATTTTGTATACAGCAGTAATTATGCATCTATAATCTGCAATGGGGGCCGGTGTCAGTTGGACCCGACTACGGAGAACCGTTAGTTTCTGAGTACCAAGGAGCCTTGAAATAATTGATATAGTTTTTTTGAAGTCTCATATACTTATATTTTTGTTGTACATGTATTTGAATATAAATTATATGTTTTATCCAAGGCTACAAATGGCTTTCCATAATATTATTGTTAGGTCCAAGTTAGTTGTTGTTGCTATTTTATAATGTTG